>JASDQU010737059.1:320448-331584 GCA_032191745.1 Picea mariana | reverse complement strand
CTCCGAAGCTCCGGAGTCCCAAAGTTCCAAGGATCTAGATAAGCGCCCAAATGTTAGCACTGGGTCACATCCCTTGGTCACATGAATTAGGGGGTCGAAGAAAAGGGGCTAGTGCCTGAAATTTTGTTTAAGAACAAAAAAGGTCTTAGAGAAGGAGCCCATAGGATTTTTAATTGTATGGTCCAGAGCCTAAAGAAGAAAAGAAGGCTTGTAAACTTGAAGAGAGGATCCAACACGGATGCAAGAGCCAATTCGGCTCTGAGATGAAAGAATCCATGTACAGGGATTGCATCCCCGAGAAGACATTTGTTCAAATATCCATAACTTCCTGCTCAAAAATCAGAATTGAGCATGGAAACAACCATTGGAAAGGTCTTGAAAAATAGAAGATAATTGTTCACCCAAAAATTGGATCTGAAAAATCAATTTCTCAGGAAATCAACAGAAAATAATTATGATATATTAATGAATCATAATGGTTCATGTTTTCATGAAATTACTAAGAACAGTTAGCCTGACAAAGTTATGTTGGCTGCACATTTTTGCAGAATTAACCACTGTCAAATTAGAGTCAGGACAGAGTGCAGAGTGATGGAGGATACCCATGTAGTATACAACCAAGAAGACGAAATCATAGGGTTGAATGTCTAGTTGGGAATGGAAGAAACCAACTCCAATAGACATGGAGGAGGAAAGGAGGAAGACATAAATATGGCTGAGACCATCAGAAAATTGCAGACGAATGTCCAGAGCCACAAGGCTGATAATGAGAAGCTTATGAACGCTAAGAAACAACAGGAAGAATTGAATATGAATTTAATGAAAATCCTAGACATAATTGAAAATAAGTTGGATAAGGAGAGTGTTTCTAGCAAATCAGGAAGCCAAGGGACCCCTCAGAAGAAAGGAATATCAAGGAGTGGTAGAAGACATCACCATCACTCCCAAAAACATTCCCATAGGAGATCACACAATAGCTCAAGTCCATCCCATGTTAGGAAGCATAGGAGGTATGAGGTGGATGAGTTGAAAGGAGAAATGAATAAGATCAAACCTCCTACTTTCGATGGACAATAGAAGAAGGACGCAGATGTTGAGACATGGTTGTTAGGCATGAGGAAGTACTTCCAATTGCATAACTATTCTTCCCATGTAGAAGGAAGAATTATTATCTATGAGTTGAAAGGAAAAGCATCCATTTGGTGGGATCAACTTGTGCAAATGTAGCACCTCATAGAGAAAAATGTGACTTGGATGGAATTCAAGAGGCATTTTGAGAAGAAATACTTCACCAAGAGGTATTATGACAAAAATATGAAATAGTTCTTTGAAATCAAACTGGGAAACATGACTATTAACGAATCTAAAAGGATATTTTTAGAGCTATTGAAGTATGTCTCCTTCATCAAGGATGAGACAGTGAAGATTTAGAGGTACCTGAGCGAGATGTCATCTTTCATCAGTGATAAAATACAATATGATGATCCCAAGACTTTGGAGGAAACCATAAGGAGAGAAAAATGCTTATATGATCATCAAAAAGGAAATCCTACTTTCCAGAAGGCTTGGGAGGAAAATAATAAGTTTAAGAAGGAATAGAGGAAGAAGGGAAACACACCACTGTTCTTCAGAAACATACCTCAAGGACAACCATATTTTAGAGAGCATAGAATGGCTGAGGTAGGTGGGAAAAGGCAAAGGTAGACACTCATTCAATGTTGGGGTTGTAAAGGAGACCACAAGCATAGAGATTGTTCTCACAAAAGTGACAATGTGAGAGTTTTACACAATGTACAATAAGCAGAAACAATCGAGGACATGGGTAGAAGTGTACCAAGGATCTATGCAGCCCTGGACAAAAAGAAATCAAAGCTTCAATCCCACATGAGTGAAGTAGAAGGTATGATCAATAACCATGCCTTTACTATTTTGATAGATTTAGAAGCTAGTCATAGTTACATAGATCCTAAAGTTATGGAAAGATTGATTTTGCCAAGAATCAAGCATGAGAAATCTTGGCTGGTACAAATGGTTACATGAGCCAAGAGAAAAGTTGTTGATCTAGTCAAATCATGTCCAGTGGACATGAATGGGATAAGTACCAAGGCATATTTGAACATCCTTCCATTGGGTTCCTATGACTATCTAATTGGTATGGACTGGTTGGACCAACACCATGTTGTATTAGAATGTCATAAAAAGGAATTTACTTGCCTGGATGAGGAAGGGAACCCAAGAACAGTCCAAGGAATTCCTAGGGAAGTTACTATCTGAGAGATCTCAACAATGCAGTTGAAGAAGTGTTACAGTAAGGGCTGCCAATTATTTGCAGCTCATATGGAGGAAGAACTTAAGGATAAGGTGCCAAATCTGAAGGATCATGCAGTCCTGAAATATTTTGAGGATGTGTTTAAGGAGATACCAGGACTACCCCCAAAGAGAGATATTGGTTTTTCTATAAATTTGATGCCTGGAGCAGCTCCAGTATCAAAGACTCCCTACATAATGAGTACACCCGAGCTGAAGGAGTTGCAAATGCAGCCTGAAAAGATTCTGACTAAGGGGTAAATATGCCCAAGTGTGTCACCTTGGGGTGCCCCAATTTTATTTTTGAAGAAGAAATATGGGACATTGAGGTTGTGTATTGACTTCAAACAATTGAACAAGGTAACTATAAAGAACACATATCCTTTGCCAAGGATCGATGATCTCTTTGCTCAGTTAAAGGATGCAAGGATATTCTCAAAGATTGATCTCAGGTCAGGATATCATCAAGTAAGGATCAAAGATGAAGAAATCAACAAGACTGCCTTCAGGACAAGGTATAATCATTATGAGTTCACAGTGGTTCCATTTGAGTTATCAAATGCACCAGTTGTTTTCATGTGCTTAATGAATGGTGTTTTCCGGGAATACTTAGACAAGTTTGTCATTGTCTTTTTGGATGACATCCTTTTATATTCCAAGTTGGATGAAGAGCATGAGAATCATTTGAGGATGGTGTTACAAGTGTTAAGAGAGCACTAGATGTATGCCAAATATAGAAAGTACTCATTTTATCAAAACAAAATTCACTATTTGGGGCATATCATATCCAAAGAAGGGATAGAAGTGGACCCTGGAAATATTGAGACCATTAAAGGGTGTAAAACACCTAAGAATGTGACATAAGTTAGATCCTTCTTGGGTCTATATGGATACTACAGAATATTCATTGCAAGGTTTTTGAGAATTGCTCACCTAATCACTTCCTTGCAAAGGAAGGGGGCGAAGTTTCAATGTACATCAGAATGTGAAAAGAGCTTCCAGAAATTGAAGTAGTTGTTAACCAGTGCTCCAATTCTGAGACTTTTTTATCCAAATGAATATTTTGTGGTTTGCAAAGATGCATGAAAAGAAGGACTTGGTGGATTCCTCAACTAGAATGGGTTTGTGATATGTTTTGAATCCAGAAAATTGAAGGAGCATGAAAGGCTCTATGCCACTCATGATTTGGAGTTGGAATCCATAGTGCATGCCTTGAAGAAGTGGAGGCACTACCTCACGGGAAAGAGGTTTGAGCTGAGGACAAACCATAATGGTCTGAAATACTTGTTTGATCATCCAAATTTGAATTCTAGGCAGAGGGGGTGGTTGGAATTCCTCTGTGAGTATGACTTTGATATTAAGCACATCAAAGGAAAAGAGAAAAAAGTGGGTTATGCACTCAGCAGGAGAGTGCATGAAGTGCATGCTACAACCATTAGCATGTCTCAAACTTATCTTAAAGGAAGAATTTTTGAGGCTGCAAAAGAAGATTTGCAGTACATAGAGATAGTAACAAAATTACAACAAGGTGAAATGAAGCAGAAGGTTGAAGATTATAAATTGGGAAATGATGAAATTCTTTTGTAAAGGAAAATAATTTATGTACCCAATACTCATGAATTAAGGAGTACGATCTTGAAAGAGATGCATAATGTACCTTATGTTGGACACCGAGGATATCATAAAATAGTCTCAATAGTCAAGAGCCAATATTATTGGCCATGCATGAAGAAGGAGATTGTTGAATACATTGCTAAATGCTTGGAGTGTCAACGGGTCAAGGCTGAGCATAGACACCTAGTTGGGTTGCTACAGCCATTGCCCATTCCTAAGTGGAAGTGGGAAGTGGTGACAATGGATTTCATCACCAAATTTCTCTAAACAAGCAAGAAACATGATGCTATCATGGTGGTGGTGGACAAGCTTACTAAAGTTTCCCATTTCACTCCTATGAAGGTTACTCACAAGGCAACCAATGTTGCTGATATATATATGAGGGAAGTAGCACGCTTGCATGGCATACCCAAGAAAATTGTGTCTGAAAGAGACCCAAAGTTTACCTCAAAGTTTTGGAAGGGGTTATTCAAAGGGTTCAGAATAAATCTGAACTTCAACACAACTTATCATCCCGAGTCTGATGGGAAAAAAAAAAGGGTGAACCAAGTGATTGAGGATGTGATAAGGATGTATGTGATGGAAAACCATATAAATGGGAATATTATCTACACTTTGGTAGAATTTTCCTAGAACAATGGGTAAAGAATCATTGAAGATGAGCCCATTTGAGGCACTTTATGGTAGAAAGTGCAACACACCAGTAAGATGGGACAACCCAACCGATAGAGCAGTGATTTGGATAGAGTTGCTCAAAGAAATGGAAGAGAAAATGTTGAAGATTAAATGGAATTTAAAGGCTTCCTAAGACAGGCAGAAAAACTATGATGACAAGGGAAGAACTCACAGGGAATTGAAAGTGGGTGATCATGTTTTCTTTAAGGTGAAGGCCAAGAGAAGTTCCCTAAAGTTGGGAAATTGTTCCAAGTTGGAAGCCAGATATTGTGGGCCATTTGAAATCCTAGAGAGGATTGGACTAGTAGCTTACATGCTTTCACTACCTGCATCTATGTATATACATAATGTATTCCATGTATAATTGCTTAAGAAATATATACTTGATGCTAATCATGTTATTGATTGAAATGTGATTCGGGTGGAGCAAGAAAGTGCTTTTCAAGTGCATCTGGTACGCATTCTGGACCGAAAAATCAAATATCTCTGGAATTGATCCATAGGGCTTGTAAAGGTCCAATTGAATAGGTACACTCCTGAGGACACAACTTGGGATAATGAAGATGTTATGCTGGCAAAATACCCACATCGTTTTGAATATTTTGAAAATCTTGTTGATGTTATGTAAATGAGTTGCACTGAGGATAGTGAAAAAATGAGGGGAAGGGATTGTAATACCCCAAGGTGGCACAGACTCCCTAGCCCTCGGGCCGAAATCAACGCAGGATCTTTTCCAAAACCACACCAAAGTTTAATTAAACCCTTTGTTTAAGCCCGTGAAATATTTTGGGCTTTGCGAGTTGGAGGTTCTCACTGCAATGCCACAACTCATGCAATAGCCAAACCACAAAATTTCAATGAAGGTTGACTCCTCCAATGCGACGAGCACACACCACGTGTTACCCACTAGTTTTGACTTTCGAGACTTGAGCGAACAACCAACAATTGTTCCTCTTCCCCTATGATTCCTCGAACTCCGAAATTTCACCTTTGAAAAGATCGACGATTGTGAGCCTCCCTCGATCCAATGGTTCAAGTTGTATCAGGATTTCACCAACCGAGAATCCACGACACTTGAACCAAACCACTGGTCACTCCATTCCCCGAATTTCGATGTGTGAATTCACATGCAAGATCAACGACTCCTATTGATTCCCGTCCAGCGGTTGCTACTCCTCCTGAGCTTATGAATTCTAAAAGATGCTCAGCCTTAACCTCCTCACAAATCAGTGAGATCCAACGGTCCACAGAAATTTGGCACTTCTCCACGAAGAAATTTTGTCGTTCGTTCACTCTTCTCAAGAACCTCTGGCCAAAATGACTTGGCGTCCTTCCTCCTGAACTTGACTTCGGCGAGACGATTTCGATCTCTATCTCCTTTTGAACACTTCAAAGGTGCTATCCATCTTGAGCTCTCACTTTCAAACTCAAGCCTCCAAAAGGATCCCTGCTTTCACTCCTTGCGGCAAACTTTCAAATAACCTATGGTTATTTGAGTCTTGGACCCTATGAACTCTTTGCAATAGTAGTCCTTCAACTTTCCCCTTGGTTGATAAGTTCTAAGGCTTCAACCAGTCTGCGCACAACTTGCACGACTATGTGCTTCACCTGCACTTATACTGGTATGAGAGCAACGGTATCTCTCCTGAGCTTTCTGAGATAAGACTCAGACCCTCGTCAACACACACCTTGTGGATGTTCACTGCACTCCTTGCAGGAATTCTCAGAGAGAGAAACAATTGAAACTCATCCTTCTTCTCTCTCAGACTTCATACATTCAACATGTTATCATACACACAACACAACATTGAAATAAAATCCTAACAGAAAAACAAAACAACTGTAAACATACCATTCAACTAATGTAAACAATAAGCATCATAACACCATGAAAATTGAGTCAAAGCTTCATTCATTAACTCAAGTGTTCCTATACATGGGTTCTTCTCTATAGCTCTCAGCTACAACTTAACAACTTACCAATTCTGAAGAATGATAATCCTTCTATGATACAAGGGTGAGGGTGTCTATCATCCATTTTCCCTCCTATGCCTCTAAACTGTCTAATCTAACATTCATATCTACCTACTTGCATTAAACAAACATAAATGCCTATTACATCCAGCAGATGATAGCAATCGCTCTAGATCTATTTACATCTCCAAGATATAAATGGAAGTACGCTTCCCCTAGCTATTACATTAATGTTCCAGATTTCAAAATTCAAAATGTGTGCTGGTGATTTTCTAGCTATCTTCCACCTTTACTCTTGCTTGGCTGGCTACCTACGATGCTCCTACATCATACTCCCTCGCTTGAAAATTTTCATGAACTCTTGTTCATGAGCTCTTGTATGGTTTGTCCATGCTTATGAATTGCTGCTTCATCCTCCCAACTAGCATCTTCAACTGGATGTCCCTTCCACTTGACCAAGTATTCAAAATACTCCTTTCTCCTGGTCTTTTTGCTAATCCTCTTGTCAATTATGCTTTCCATCTGTGGATTTTTAGCTACAGGCATTTGTTTTGTCCATTGAATTTCTTTCTGTTTCTCCTCTGCTCTTGCTTCTTCAGCTCTATAAGGGTACAAATCCGCAATGTTGAATATCAGTGAGATTCTGACCCCATCGGGTAATTCAATCTCATATGTGTTTGCCCCAAATTTCCTTATGACTTTACATGGTCCAATATTTTTCATCTTCAGCTTGTTATACGTTCCCCTTGGGAACCTCTCCTTCCTCAAATGTGAAAGAATCAAATCACCAACTTCAAATTGAAGTTCTCACCTGTGTTGATCTGCTCTACGCTTGTATTCTTGACTTGAACTCTGCAATCGCTCCTTGATTCTACTGTGAATCTCCTTCATTCCTTATGCAAAGTCCTCTGCACTTGCACTCCTGAATTCAGCTTGTTCTGCATCTTTCAATTCAAAAACTCCCCTTGGTTTCATTCCATATACAATTTGGAATGGAATCTGCCCTATTCTTCTATTGAGTGAATCATTGTAAGCGAATTCCGCCTATGGCAAATGTGATCCCATTGACTGTGGTGTTCAGTCACTAAGATCCTTAGCAAATCTCCCAAGCTCCTGTTCACGACCTCTGTCTGTCCATCCATCTAAGGATGATACGCTGAGCTAAAGGACAAGTTTGTTCCCAACTTTTTCCATAAGGTCCTCCAGAAATGTCCCACGAACTTGGTATCTCGATCAGAAATGATACTCTTTGGCAAGCCGTGAAGTCTGAGGGCTTCCTTGAAAAACAGGTTTGCAATATGAGTTGTGTCGCCAGTTTTCTGGCATGGTATGAAGTGTTCCATTTTTTAAAATCTGTCGACTACCACAAAGATCGAATCACATCCTCTTTGTGTCCTTGGCAGTCCTAATATGAAATCCATGCTCACTGCATCCCACGACCTTTCAGGTATGGGTAATGGTTGATATAATCCGACGTTCTTCCTTTTGCCTTTCATGTGCTGGCAAATTCTGCATTTATCCACGAATTTCTTAACATATGTTCTCACCCTTGGCCAATAATATGAACTATTCAACTTTGAGAATGTCTTGTCATGACCAAAGTGTCCGACCAATCCTCCGCTGTGCTTTTCCTTCAGCAAGTTCTCCCTCATGGAGCATTTTGGAATACATAGTTGATTTCCTCTGAATAATAATCCATCTTGGATCATATACTCAGTCCATTGGCTTCTATCCCTGAGAATTGGATTCTCATATGCCTCATATGCTTCCTTAAAATCTAGGTCATTCCTCTACATTTCTTTGAGGTTATCAAAACCTAAAGTCTTGACTCTGAATTCCTGCATAAGCAAACATTTCCTGCTCAAAGCATCAACAACTTTGTTAGCACTTCCAGAAATATGCTTTATCACCAAAGTAAAATTTTGCATGAATTCAACCCATTTAGCATTCTTTTGGTTCAACTTCTCCTGTCGAGTCACGAACTGCAAAGCGTGATTATCGTTGTACAGAACAAACTCCTTGGGAACCAAATAGTGTCTCCATTTCTTCAGCGCTTGTATGACTGCATAGAATTATTTGTCATATGTGGAGTACTTAATCCTCTCTTCATTCAGTTTTTCACTGAAATATGTGACCGGTCTGTTGTCTTGGCTTAAGACCACTCCAATTGCAAACCCACTCGCGTCACACCTAGCCTAGAATGTCTTGCTAAAATATGGAAAAACCAGAATTGGTTGTTCAGTGATCTTCTTCTTTAGCAGGTGAAACTCTTCTCTGCTTCCTCCGTCCAGTGAAAATATTTATGTCTTTTCTTCACCGTATCCATCATTGGTGCGCTAATCCCACTGAAATTTCGGATGAATTTCCTGTAGAATCTAGCCAAACCATGGAAGCTTCATACTTCAAACACACTCTTTGGTGATGGCCAATCCTTAATCGCTTTTATCTTTTCTGGATCCATTTTCAGTTCATTTGCAGAGATAAAAAAACCTAAATAAATGAGTTATGTTCTCATAAATGACAATTTCTTCATATTGGTCAACAATTTCTCCTACTCTAATCTTCTCATTACTGCAGCTAAATGCTTTAAGTGCTCTGCTTCAGTTTTGCTGAAAATTAATATATCATCAAGATATACAATGACGAAGTTCCCAATGAAATCTTTCAGGACTTCGTTCATTAATCTCATGAAAGTACTGAGTGCATTCGTTAAGCCAAATGGCATGACAAGCCATTCATATATCCCTTCATTCGTCTTGAATGTTGTCTTCCATTCATCACCTTCTCTCATGCTAATATGATGATATCTGCTTTTCAAATCATTCTTTGAAAAAAACCTTGCTCCACTCAAGCAATCCATCAAGTCATCCATCCTTGGCAATGGAAATATGTATCTGATGGTAGTCTTATTGATTTCCCTTGAGTCTGTACCCATTCTCCAGCCACCGTCTTTCTTTGGGCTGAGTACTTTTGGAACAATGCATGGACTTAAGCTCTCTCGAATCAATCCTTTGTCCATTAAGTCCTGGACCTATCTCTTAACTTCGTCATTTTCCTACGGCGTCAACCGATACACTGCTTTTTTCGGCAAATTGGCTCCAGATATAAGATCGATATGATGACTTATACTCCTGATAGATGGCAACGAACAAGGTAGTTCTTCCACTATTATATCAGCAAACTCTCCCAGCAACTCCGGAATTTCTTCTGGTAAATCATCTATTCTTGTACTGGCCAAAACAATTTTGGGCTTCCTGACCACAATAAATTGTGTGTCTTACTTTGTAAGGTAGCTAGAGAGGTAGTAGGGGGGCCCAGAGGGCCCATAGTGATAATAGTGGAGGTCATTCAATGTAAGGTGGACTAGGTCCACTATATTATTAAATAAGCCCCACTATGGTAGTTAGATATAATAAATGTAAGAGGACTAATGTAAGGTAGCTAGAGAGGTAGTAGGGGGGCCCAGAGGGCCCATAGTGATAATAGTGGAGGTCATTCAATGTAAGGTGGACTAGGTCCACTATATTATTAAATAAGCCCCACTATGGTAGTTAGATATAATAAATGTAAGAGGACTTCTTAGAAGGTTTTACTTCTAGAAGATTCCTCCTCTAGAATGTTCTTAGGTGATGGTAGCACTATATAAAGGAGCTCAAGCAATATAATGGGATATGAAGAGAATTAGTGTATTTGGAGCGGTAGCTCAATAGGAGGATGCCCCCTTGAAGAGACAAGTGAACATGTGTGGTGTTGCCCTACCTCAAGGGTTTGGATATAATAAAGTTGTGGTTTTCTATATGGTTTCATATATCTTGTGTGGTGATTGTATTCAGATATCTTTGGATCTATTGTGATCTTTTGTATTCAGTCTTTGGTTCTTAACAAGTGGTATCAGAGCACTTTCCTTGGCAGAGGTTATGGGCAACTATTTTTTATTTTTGCAGATTTTTTTTTCGGAGTAGAAAAAAGAGGGCCGCGACATTCTCGAAATTTTTGGTACATTTCTGTGCAAAATTTTCAGAAAAGGGTTGTATATCTGAGTTCCTCTCAGAAAAATACTCAATTTGAAAAAAAAAATCGTCCAAAACGGAGTCCGGAAGGTGAAGATATTGAAGTTTTAAAATCTGCAAATTTTCAGGGTTTTTTCTGCGGACGGCGGCGCGATTTGTTTTTATTTTTGTAGCAGTTAGAGGCTGAATTTTTCCAAGAAAGTTATATATTTGAGTTCCTCTCACAATTTCACCCAATTTCAAAAAAAAAAACAGCCGAAACGGAGTCCGGGAAGTGAAGTTATGAGCATTTTAACTTCAACAGTTTTTTAGGGTTTTTCCAGAAAAAACCGCGATTTTCTGCCGAAACTTCTTGGGTTTATTTTTTGAGTTTTTTCATGACGGCTGCAGGACCGAAGAGTTCATAGGGTGCTCATATGGATACTTCATCTCAAACCATGAAAGAAATTCTTGAATCATTCAAAGCCCGAGTGGATGCTAGATTGGATGTGTTAGCACAAGGCCTCACAGACAGCCTCACAAATATCATCAAAGATGGCCTCAATGATAGTTTTCG
>JASDQU010737059.1:231878-320428 GCA_032191745.1 Picea mariana | reverse complement strand
ACAGTTTAAAAGTTTCAGAATCGTGTTTATTCGTTCCTCAACAGACTCAATTTCCAGACTGTTATCTTTTTATGTTGGTGAATGTTAAACGCAGTACTGATGCCTGTAGGGTTAGCATATGCATATGATTGTTTGGCTTTTCATTTTCATTTCAAACATAACTCAGAGTAGCATGCATTTTGCTTTGTTAGATAGTAGTTGCCTTGCGTGCTTAGAATAGGTAGGTTACAGTTAGAATAGATGGAGCTCCTGGTACCAGTTAGTAGCATAATACTCTGTTTTACTGTAGATAGAATAGATTGATTTTTGCTGCTTAGAATGAATGCATTATCGAAAATACTCTGTGTGTCATGACTTAAACGAAAATGCTGATGGTATACGATTGAACATAGAGGTAGAATGATTTCGTAGAATCACACTTTTGAATAGAAGTAGCAGTACCAGCATTTTAGCACAAGACTGTCTTTTTCTGTTTATGACTTGGTAGGAAATGCTCAGTTTTGAGTTAGTTATTAGAATTCAAGTTCTCAGAATAGGTGTGTGTTTTATTCTTAGGATAGCATTCAAATAAAGACTAGACGCTTCTCTGCACATACTGTGTATCAGCTCGAAGTTTACCAACCCTGGTTTGACAATTTAGTGATTCGGGACACTTAAAAGCTTCAATTTAGCAGCCTGACAACAAGATCACCTTTGAAGAAAACTGTGGGAAGACCGACCGATCATATTGACACTTGACGTGACAATGTCGTTCATCGAGTTGCTTGAGATAGATAAGGCATTCTTCAAGCATAGTTGTGTTGGGAAGTAGTTCCACTGCCAACTTGAGAGAAGGAATATGATACTCTATAGGCAATAATTCCTCCATCCCATAAAAAGGTTGGAAAGGAGATAATCTTGTAGAAGTCTTGACAGAAGCTTGATATGCCCAAAGTGTTGAATATAAAATTAAATTCCAATTCGACTTGGCTGAATTGATTTTCCGTTGGAGAATCATATTAAGATACTTATTGACAACCTCCACCTTGCCATTCACTTGTGGATAATAAGGTGGCGAATGTTATTTATTAAACCCTATATTTGATGTTAATTCATTCATCATCTTATTTTGAAAGTGACCATCGTGGTCTGTGAAAATCTCTTTCGATATACTGAACATAGCAACAGTTTGGTTGAAAACGAAGAGTGATTTCATTTCCCTGTCATTACTAAATGTTGTCATGGCTTTGACCCACTTGGTGAAGTAGTGTACTTCCATAATTATATAAGGATTCCCCCTAAAATAAACTAGGTGGCATGTAGTGAAATCAATTCCCCACTTAGTGAAGGGACCAACAATAATAACATGAAACGTAGGAGAAGGATGTGACCGCATCTTTCAAGAGAAGATCTGACATGGGTGACACATATTAACCTCCCCTATACAATATTTGATTAACGAGGGCTAGAAGTATCCAGCACGAATGATTTTCTGGGTTGTTGCCAACCCAGAAAAGTGACCACCACATGCTCCAGTGTGGAAGTCGTTTAACACAAGCTATGATTCCTCATGAGTCAGACAAAGATAGATAACAGACTCAACTCCTCGATGATACAAAGTGTCATCGATGATAAGAAAATTTCATTCTTAATGGCATATCCATCGACGCTCATCAGGAGAAGTAGAAGAAGGACACTTCAAAGTCTTAAGATACACAAGAATATATCCATACCAAGGGTCAGAAGATGCAATTAGGAAGAGATCATCATTGATTAATGACTCTTTAGGAAAATCATTGCCACTCTCAATTGGAAGTTTTGATATCAATTCTACAAAGACCAAATATTTCTTAGACTTTGTCAAAACAAAGTCCAAATTGTGTCAACACATATTGAAAAGGATTAACAACGGCTACGACGGTGGTCTTACGAAGTAGAGTATAATGGAGAAACCCCTAGACAATGGGGATAGACTCCAAATGAAGTTTCTCAATGTGGGTATAGTTGAGTGCTGGTCCGACTAATCCTCGACTGAGGTAGTAGATAACATGTTTTTGTAGCATGTCGTCCTCCTGAACCAAGACCATACTGATGGTGGACTCTACTGCAGCCAAATATAACAAGAAATCTTTGCCATAATCAGGGGGGATGAGCAGAGGGGGAAACGTCAAGGAACTTTTCAATTCTTCAAAAGAGCGTTGAGAAGCTTCATCCCAAAAGAATGAGACCCCTTTCTTCAAAATACACATAAACCCTTTAGTTATTTAGGCATAGTTAGAAATAAATCGTCGTAAGAAGTTAGCTTTAACCTAGAGGTTTTGAAGTTAGGAAACTATGCACGTGGGGAGACAATTGAAATATTGCCTCAAACTTAAGAGGAATGGCCATGATCCCTTTGGTGGACACGATAAAACCCAATAAGTGTCCCGATGTAACAAAAAAAATACACTTGTTTGGATTTAGGAGATAGTAGCAACACCTCTCAAAAATAAGTCGAAGGTGAGAAGGATGGTCAGATCTCTTGCAAGAATGTGACACAAGATCATCAAGATATGCCTTGACTATATGTTTGAGGTCATGAAAGGAAAATGACATGGCCTGCTGGAAAGTAGCTACATCATCTTTTAGGCCAAAAGACATTTTCTTGTATGCATTATTATGTTGATCCTTGAGCTTGATCTGAATTTGATTGTACCTTGAGAAGTCATCCATAAAAGAAACAAAATTCACAGCCTGCACATTCATCGATAATATGATCAATGAATGGGTTATGAAAGTTATCTTTAGAGCATGCCTTGTTAATATCGCTAAAATCCATGCACACTTGAATTGTACCTTGATTTTTATTGAAAAGAACAAGGTTTGACACCCATTCTGTCAATTGAATTGGGTTGATGAGACTAGCCTTAATAAATTTATTTACCTCAACTTTAATGGCCACTTCCTTCCTAGGTTTGACCAGGTGAATCTTTTGCCGAGCAGGCTTAGCATCAGGATAAGTTCTAATCTCATCTTCAACCATGCGAGGGTCAATTCCTGGCATTTCCTCATAAGACAAGGCAAAGACGCCACAAAATTATTTAAATAACTTAGTATACACTTGAATATTATCAGGGGAACAATCCTCTCCTATGAAGACATTTTCAACTATGCCATGGGTTTTAGAGATATCAATTGGAACCGTCTCAGCTATATTCACCATATTTCCTTTGGCGTTATTCTGTGCATTGCTAAAGGATTGATAGGGCGAGTGACATCTCCATTCACGATCTAAGTAAACTCTCATGCTTCTACTATCCTAAGCTCGGGTAAAATGTATGATTTCTGATGAATATCATCCTAAGGTCCTTCCAGACCTGTAATTTCCTCTAAAATCGCCTCGTCAGAGGGAAATACCAAGTCCAAATAATCATGCAAAGTAAGAGATTCTTGATCCCAAATAGGCTCTAGAACATGATCTAGCTCTTGAAAGGGAGATGAATCAGAGTTAGCTAAGGTTTTTTGAACAATATTGTACGTGACCTCAACTGCAAATAGGGGCATATCCATGCCAGGATTCCCTACCCCTTCCATTGAAGCCGATGGGGAAGGTAAAGTCCACAGATCGTTGAAATAAGTCATTTGAAATGAAGCTATTTGGAAAAATGCAACCTTAGGCTGATCAGGGACAGCCAAAATAAATTTAACATCATTTGAAGGTGGTGTGTAATACACCAAGGCAGAGCCCATGATGAATTGTAATGATGTTTAATGAAGTTTATAGGCTAGTGAGCCAAGTATTTATAAGTTGTGAGGCTTATGTGTTTATTAGGTTGGAGAGCCTAGATGCTAAGGCCACTAAGCCTATTTTTGTATATGTAATTATGAAGATCATTAATAAGAAAAAATATATCGTTGCATGTAGACCAAACATGAGGAAAGAGTTATGGGGGACTACACTCCACTAGGAAGGGAAAGGAAAGGGGGATGAGAAGCTAGGAAAATGGGGCTAAGCTTGAGGGCTTAACCCAAGGTAATATTATAATGTATTTCCTAAATTACTAAATTTTGGGAAATAAACCCAGTTATCCCAAGTTCCTTTTGGGAGAGGAATAAAACTCCAAGTGGAGAAGAACGAGCTCCTGGAGAGTCAATTTTCATCTAGGATGCATGTAAATTTATGTGGGGGTCGCTCTCACCATATGACCATTCTTACCATATTTACTCACGGGATCACTCATGATGCTGACCATCCTTCACACCCATTCACTCATGCACTGAGTAGACACGAAGTCAACCAATTCCTCCATTGTTGAACCCTCTTCCATCGTGAACCTCTATAATTTACTGAGTTGTCCCTTGCCTTACTTGATTTTACTACTTTGATGCCCTGGTTGAATTAAGAGCTGGATAGAAGAAGCGGGTTGTCAGGCCTATGGTTTGAAGAGGCGGGTTGTCAGGCCCATGGGTTGAAGAAGCAGGTTGTCAAGTCTGTGAGAAAATCTCTCCAGGTGAGAGAGGTTGTTGGGGAAGTGATTTCTCCTGGAGGGATTCTAGCAGCAACTACAGAGATCTAAGAATTTTTTATCTGGCATGTTGTTGAAGTCATGGAAGGGAAGTGGATCAGTAGATGGACTATGGAATAATGAAGGTGTATATTCCCAGGGTGGGACATGCATGTGGGGAATGAGAGTCTATGAGAAGTGGGTGTAAGTAGTCTCCTTGGAGGGAATCCTTCATGTTGCATTGTGTAGCTTCCCATAGCCTTAACCTAGCCTAGAATTTCCTTTCCCTAGGTGGAGTTTAGACCCAGCTTGGGGGTGACCCACTGTTGATAGGTTGGAGAAATGTGGTCTAAGGCTAGGAGGTTCATGGAAGGTCTGCACACAGTCGGTGGTCTTCTCATAAAAAAATATAAGTACCAAATCTATGTTAATTGTATGTTGTGTATCTTATACATGTATTATAATGTTATCATAATTGTCGTATATATTGCATGTATGTGTTTATTGTTGCTTCCGCATGAATATGTGTATGAGCAGGATGTTTATATCTGGTAAATTTGCATTAGATATATATGTATATCAGAGCATGATAGTTTCAAGTGTCATGACCCAGCCTAGGTGGTTGGGTATGTTACAATTTGGTTTCAGAGCAGTTTGGTTTTGAAGTAGTGGCCTTTCCCCGACCACAAAGACCGGGGGATGTGACAATTTGGTATAATATCCCATGGTTTCAACACTGAACTGGATGGGCCACGGATGTGGAATCTGGAGTCAAAATTCCACAAGGATGTTTTGTACAGAGTGCCAGAGCGGTGCTGAGAGAAATCCTGGGTGGTAATGGAAAGCTCAGGAGGTATAATGGTTCAAGAAAATCAGTAGATAAAGGAGACCATGGTAACCATGGTATTGGGCCAGAAAGTTTAAATTTGGTTCATTGGATCTGTTTGGAAGAAGACATATCCCTCGCAACTATCATATCTGGGGAAGGTGAACGACAGTGAACCATAAAGTCCTTTGGACTTCGTTACTTTGGAGATTTTTTAAGTTATATTGAGAAAGGAGTCGAAGAATGAAGCTTCAAAGTCTCGGAGAAACTCTCAACTGTAGATCATTCATGAGGAGGAGAGTCATTGGATTTATCAGGTAGTTTGACGGTTCGACACTCCGAGAGAAGTGACTCCTCAAGATGCCAGGAGGGAAATCTCCTAAATTCCCAAACTACAAAGTTAATCTGGATCATTCATGTTTGAGGACACGTGTTGGCAGATCAACCTATTCAAGAATCTAACGTTCGAGGGATTTGTGGTGTAGTGTGGGAAGTCTCTTAGAGCCTCGAAGTCCTGAAGTTCAGAACCAATCTGGATCGTTCGTTATCAAAGGCACGTGTCAATGGATTATCAAGTGTTTGGAAGTATGACAATTCGACACTCTGAAAGAAATGGTTTGTGGTTGAGAGGGAGGAAGAAATACCTTAAGTCTCGGAGCGCTGAAGTGACATGATGTGATGATGTCATCGAGTATGACATGGCATAATAGGGTCACCTAGGGTGACGTGGACCTACCTAGGTCTTCCACATGTCACTCATTTTTGTAATTTTGACAGGCCTTAGTACTGGTTGGGACCTAACACATGTCACTTGATGATGGGGCCACATGTCACCACTTTGATTGGTGGTAGGTGGACTACATGGACCCTGGGAAGTTAAGTAGTTCAGGAGTTTGACATTCGGGGAAAAGTTGTTGGAATAACTTTCAGACCTCTAAAGTCTCGGAGTCCCGAAGTCCCAAAGTATTGAAGTGATGTGGCTTGATGATATCACTTGGGGTGACGTGGACACACAAGATGTGTGCCACATGTCAGTTTGTTATGTTCTTTTGAAAGGATGATTTTGCAGTTAGGAATTGACACGTGTTACCCCTCAGATTGGGCCATGTGTATGCTTCTTGGAATATTCCACGTAGCACCCGGGTGTGCAGTAGTTAGTGGACTCCAGGAGTTTTCCACTTCAGCGTTCAGAAGGAAGGAAGTGAGAGGAAGGCAAAACCCTCGAAGCTCCGAAGAGAGGAGTAAAACCGCACCATTCATTGGAGGGGACACATGGAAGTAGATCTCGTGGTCTGAAGGATTCAAGAAATAAATAATTGAAGTTGAGGACTTCTAGAATCCTGAAGGACAACATCCATCCTAACTGTTGATCACAGAGGATGCAGAAGAAGAAGTACTCTAGAAGATTTGAGTTACATATTGTTGAGAGTTGAGAACTCCTGGAGGGTCGGAGTTAATATTGACCGTTGATCAGGAGATGACACGTGGAGGCAAGAGAGGGGATCTATGACAATTAGACACTCTGGGATATCTGTGAAGAAATTCGTAGGAAATCCTTGAAGCCCAGAGTTCCATGGTAAATCTCAACCATTGGATACTAGGAAGCCATGGAACATGATCCACCTTCCTTCGTGAGCTTTCCAGTTTGGCACTCTGGGAGATTTGTTGTGATGTTTTTTGGAAACCGTCGAATCCTGGAGTCTCAGAGCTCCTATCCACCATAGATCGAATATAGAATGTGGACCGTAGATCCACTTTCCTTCACGAGTTCGCCAGTTCAGTCATCTGGAATGTTTGTGATGTGAGGAAAGGGAAATCTCTGAAGCTCCAGATAAGTGCCCAAATGTTAGCATTGGGTCACATCCCTTGGTCACATGAATTAGGGGATTGAAGAAAAGGGGCTAGTGCCTAAAATTTTGTTTAAGAACAAAAAAGGTCTTAGAGAATGAGCCCGTAGGATTTTTAATTGTATGGGCCAGAGCCTAAAGAAGAAAAGAAGTCCTATAAACCTGAAGAGAGGATCCAACACGGATCCAAGGGCCAATTTGGCTCTGAGATGAAATAATCCATTTACAAGGATTGCATCCCTGAGAAGACATTTGTTCAAATATCCATAACTTCTTGCTCAAAACTCAGAATTGAGCATGGAAACAACCATTGGAAAGGTATTGAAAAATAGAAGACAATTGTTCACCCAAAAATTGGATCTGAAAAATCAATTTCTCAGGAAATCAGTAGAAAATAAGTATGATATATTAATTAATCATAATGGTTCATGTTTTCATGAAATTATTAAGAAAAGTTAGCCTGACAAAGTTATGTTGGCTGCACAATTTTGCAGAATTAACAACTGTCAAATTAGAGTCGGGATAGAGTGCAGAGTGATGGAGGATACCCAGGTAGTATACAACCAAGAAGATGAAATCATAGGGTTGAATGTCCAGTTGGGAATGGAAGAAACCAACTCCAATGGACATGGAGGAGGAAAGGAGGAAGACATAAATATGGCTGAGACCATCAAAAAATTGCAGATGGATGTCTAGAGCCACAAGGCTGATAATGAGAGGATTATGAAGGCCAAGAAACAATAGGAAGAATTCAATATGAATTTAATGAAAAGCCTAGACATAATTGAAAATAAGTTGTATAAGGAGAGTGGTTCTAGCAAATCAGGAAGCCAGGGGACCCCTCAGAATAAAGGAATATCAAGGAGTGGTAGCAGACATCACCATCACTCCCAAAAACATTCCCATAGGAGATCACACAATAGCTCAAGTCCATCCCCTGTTAGGAAGCATAGGAGGTCTGGGGTGGATGAGTTGAAAGGAGAAATGAATAAGATCAAACCTCCTACTTTTGATGGACAACAAAAGAAGGATGAAGATGTTGAAACATGGTTGTTAGGCATGAGGAAGTACTTCCAATTGCATAACTATTCTTCCCATGCAGAAGGAAGAATTATTATCTATCAGTTGAAAGGAAAGGCATCCATTTGGTGGGATCAACTTTTTCAAATGTAGCACCTCAGAGAGAAAAATGTGACTTGGATGGAATTCAAGAGGCATTTTGAGAAGAAATACTTGACCAAGAGGTATTATGACAAAAATATGAAATAGTTCTTTGAAATCAAACTGGGAAACATGATTATTGACGAATCTAAAAGCAGATTTTTAGAGCTATTGAAGTATGTCTCCTTCATCAAGGATGAGATAGTGAAGATTTAGAGGTACCTGAGCGATATGCCATCTTTCATCAATGATAAAATCCAATATGATGATCCCAATACTTTGGAGGAAACCATAAGGAGAGAAAAATGCTTATATGATCAGCAAAAAGGAAAGCCTACTTTCCAAAAGGCTTGGGAGGAAAATAATAAGTTTAAGAAGAAATAGAGGAAGAAGGGAAACACACCACCCTTCTTCAGAAACATACCTCAAGGACAACCATATTTTAGAGAGCATAGAATTCCTGAGGTAGGTGAGAAAAGGAAAAGGCAAACACTCATTCAATGTCGGGGTTGTAAAGGAGACCACAAGCATAGAGATTGTTCTCACAAAAGTGACATTGTGAGAGTTTTACACAATGTACAACAAGCAAAAACAATCGAGGACATGGGTAGAAGTGTACCAAGGATCTATGCAGCCCTGGACAAAAAGAAATCAAAGCTTCAATCCCACATGAGTGAAGTAGAAGGTATGATCAATAACCATGCCTTTACTATTTTGATAGATTCATGAGCTAGTCATAGTTACATAGATCCTAAAGTTATGGAAAGATTGCTTTTGCCAAGAATCAAGCATGAGAAATCTTGGCTGGTACAACTGGCTACATGAGCCAAGAGAAAAGTTGTTGATCTAGTCAAATCATGTCCAGTGGACATGAATGGGATAAGTACCAAGGCATATTTGAACATCCTGCCATTGGGTTCCTATGACTGTTTAATTGGTATGGACTGGTTGGATCAACACCATGTTGTATTATAATGTCATAACAAGGAATTTACTTGCCTGGATGAGGAAGGGAACCCAAGAATAGTTCGAGGAATTCCTAGGGAAGTTACTATCTGAGAGATCTCAACAATGCAGCTGAAGAAGTGTTACAGTAAGGGCTGCCAATTATTTGCAGCTCATATGGAGGAAGAACTTAAGGATAAGGTGCCAAATCTGAAGGATCATGCAGTCCTGAAATATTTTGAGGATGTGTTTAAGGAGATACCAGGACTACCCCAAAGAGAGATATTGTTTTTTATATAAATTTGATGCCTGGAGCAACTCCAGTATCAAAGACTCCCTACATAATGAGTACACCCGAGATGAAGGAGTTGCAAATGCAGCCTGAAAAGATTCTGACTAAGGGGTACATACGCCCAAGTGTGTCACCTTGGGGTGCCCCAATTTTATTTGTGAAGAAGAAATATGGGACATTGAGGTTGTGTATTGACTTCAGACAATTGAACAAGGTAACTATAGAGAGCACATATCCTTTGCCAAGGATCGATGATCTCTTTGCTTAGTTAAAGGATGCAAGGATATTCTCAAAGATTGATCTCAGGTCAGGATATCATCAAGTAAGGATCAAATATGAAGAAATCAACAAGACTTCCTTCGGGACAAGGTAAAATCATTACGAGTTCACAATGGTTCCATTTGAGTTATCAAATGCATCAATTGTTTTCATGTGCTTAATGAATGGTGTTTTCCGAGAATACTTAGACAAGTTTGTCATTGTCTTTTTGGATGACATCCTTTTATATTCCAAGTTGGAAGAAGAGCATGAGAATCATTTGAGGATGGTGTTACAAGTGTTAAGAGAGCACTAGGTGTATGCCAAATTGAGAAAGTGCTCATTTTATCAAAACAAAATTCACTATCTGGGGTATATCATATCCAAAGAAGGGATAGAAGTGGACCCTGGAAATATTGAGACCATTAAAGGGTGGAAAAAACCTAAGAATGTGACATAATTTAGATCCTTCTTGGGTCTAGATGGACACTATAGAAGATTCATTGCAAGGTTTTCGAGAATTGCTCACCTAATCACTTCCTTGCAAAGGAAGGGGGCGAAGTTTCAATGTACATCAGAATGTGAAAAGAGCTTCTAGAAATTGAAGTAGTTGTTAACCAGTGCTCCAATTCTGAGATTTTTTTATCCAAATGAATATTTTGTGGTTTGCAAAGATGCATGAAAAGAAGGACTTGGTGGATTCCTCAACTAGAATGGGTTTGTGATATGTTTTGAATCCAGAAAATTGAAGGAACATGAAAGGCTCTATGCCACTCATGATTTGGAGTTGGAATCCATAGTGCATGCCTTGAAGAAGTGGAGGCACCACCTCATGGGAAAGAGGTTTTAGTTGAGGACAAACCATAATGGTTTGAAATACTTGTTTGATCATCCCAACTTTGAATTCTAGGCAGAGGAGGTGGTTGGAATTCCTCTGTGAGTATGACTTTGATATTAAGCACATCAAAGGAAAAGAGAACAAAGTGGGTTATGCACTCAGCAGGAGAGTGCATGAAGTGCATGCTACAACCATTAACATGTCTCAAACTTATCTTAAAGGAAGAATTTTTGAGGCTACAAAAGAATATTTGCAGTACATAGAGATAGTAACAAAATTACAACAAGGTGAAATGCAGCAGAAGGTTGAAGATTATAAATTGGGAAATGATGAAATTCTTTTGTAAAGGAAAATAATTTACATACCCAATACTCATGAATTAAGGAGTATGATATTGAAAGAGATGCATAATGTACCTTATGTTGGACACCGAGGATATCATAAAATAGTCTCAATAGTCAAGAGCCAATATTATTGGCCATGCATGAAGAAGGAGATTGTTGAATACATTGCTAAATGCTTGGAGTGTCAATGGGTCAAGGCTGAGCATAGACACCCAGTTGGGTTGATGCAGCCATTGCCCATTCCTAAGTGGAAGTGGGAAGTGGTGACAATGGATTTCATCGCCAAATTTCTCTAAACAAGCAAGAAACATGATGCTATCATGGTGGTGGTGGACAAGCTTACTAAAGTTTCCCATTTCATTCCTATGAAGGTTACTCACAAGGAAACCAATGTTGCTGATATATATATGAGGAAAGTAGCACACTTGCATGGCATACCCAAGAAAATTGTGTCTGACAGAGACCCAAAGTTTACCTCAAAGTTTTGGAAGGGGTTATTCAAAGGGTTCAGACCAAATCTGAACTTCAACACAACTTATTATCTAGAGTCTGATGGGAAAACAGAAAGGGTGAACCAAGTGATTGAGGATATGATAAGGATTTATGTGATGATGAACCATATAAATGGGAATATTATCTACACTTTGGTATAATTTGCCTAGAACAATGGGTAAAGCATCATTGAAGATAATCCCATTTGAGGCACTTTATGATAGAAAGTGCAACACACCAGTAAGTTGGGACAACCCAACTGATAGAGCAGTGATTGGGACAGAGTTTCTCAAAGAAATGGAAGAGAAAATGTTGAAGATTAAATGGAATTTAAAGGCTTCCCAAGACAGGTAGAAAAACTATGCTGACAAGGGCAGAACTCACAGGGAATTCAAAGTGGGTGATCATGTTTTCCTTAAGGTGAAGGCCAAGAGAAGTTCCCTGAAGTTGGGAAATTGTTCCAAGTTGGAAGCCATATATTGTGGGCCATTTGAAATCCTAGAGAGGATTGGACCAATAGCTTACATTCTTTCATTACCTGCATCTATGTATATACATAATGTATTCCATGTATCATTGCTTAAGAAATATATACTTGATGCTAATCATGTTATTGATGGGAATGGGATTCGGGTGGAGCAAGAAAGTGCTTTTCAAGTGTATCTGGTATGCATTTTGGACAAGAAATCAAATATCTATGGAATTGATCCATAGGGATTGTAAATGTCCAATTGAATAGGTACACTCCTGAGAACACAACTTGGGAGCATGAAGATGCTATGCTGGAAAAATACCCACATCTTTTTGAATATTTTGAAAATCTTGTTGATGTTATGTAAATGAGTTGCACTGAGGATAGTGAAAAAATGAGGGGAAGGGATTGTAATACCCCAAGGTGGCGCAAACCCCCTAGCCCTCAGGCCAAAATTAGTGCAGGATATTTTCCAAAACCATGACAAAGGTTAATTAAACCCTTTGTTTAAGCCCGCGAAAGATTTTGGGCTTTGCGAGTTGGAGGTTCTCACTGCAATGCCACAACTCATGCAATAGTTGAACCATGAAATGTCAACTAAGGTTGACTCCTCCAATGCAACGAGCACACACCACGTGTTACCCACTAGTTTTGACTTTCGGGACTCGAGCGAACAACCAATAGTCGTTCCTCTTCCCCTATGATTCCTCGAACTCTGACATTTCACCTTTGATGAGATTGATGGCTGTGAGCCTCCCTCGATCCAATGGTTCAAGTTGTATCAGGATTTCACCAACCGAGAATCCATGACACTTGACCCAAACCACTAGTCACTCCATTCCTCGAATTCCGATGTGTGAATTCACATGTGAGATCAACGACTCATGTTGATTCCCATCCAACATATTATAATAATCCTAAGCTTCTGAATGATAAAAGATGATCATCCTTAACCTCCTCACAGATCTGCAAGATCCAACAGTCCACGGAAATTTGGCACTTCTCCATGAAGAAATTTTGTCGTTCGTTCACTCTTCTCAAGAACCTCTGGCCAAAATGACTTGGCATCCTTCCTCCTGAACTTGAATTTGGCGAGACTATTTCGATCTTTGTCTCCTTTTAAACACTTCAAAGGTGTTATTCCTCTTGAGCTCTCACTTGCAAACTCAAGCCTCCAAAAGGATCCCTGCTCACACTCCTTGCGACAAACTTTCAAATAACCTCTGGTTATTTGAGTCTTCGACCCTATGCACTCTTTGTAGCAGTAGTCCTTCAACTTTCCCCTTGGTTGATAAGTTCTAAGGGTTCAACCAGCCTGCACACACCTTTCATGGCTATGTGCTTCACCTGCACTTCTGCTGGTATGAGAACAATGGTATCTCTCCTGAGCTTTCTGAGATAAGACTCAAACCCTCATTAATGCACACCTTGTGGACATTCACTGCACTCCTTGCAGGAATTCACAGGGAGAGAAACAATTGAAACTCATTCTTCTTCTCTCTCAGACTTCATACATTCAACATGTTATCATACACACAACACAACATTGAAATAAATGCATAACAGAAAAACAAAACAACTGTAAACATACCATTCAACTAATGTAAACAATAAGCATCATAACACCATGAAAATTGAGTCAAAGCTTCATTCATTAACTCAAGTGTTCCTGTACATGGGTTCTTCTCTATAGCTCTCTTCTACATCTCAACAACTTACCAATTCTGAAGAATGATAATCCTCTTATGATACAAGGGTGAGGGTGTCTATCATTCATTTTCCCTCCTACGCCTCTAAACTGTCTAATCTAACATTCATATCTACCTACTTGCTTTAAACAAACATAAATTCCTATTACATCCAGCAGATGAGAGCAATTGCTCCAGATCTGTTTACATCTCCAAGATATAAATGGAAGTACGCTTCCACTAGCTATTACATTAATGCTCCAAATTTCAAAATTCAAAATGTGTGCTGGTGATTTTCCAGCTATCTTTTGCCTTTACTCTTGTTTGGCTAGCTTCCTACGATGCTCCTGCATCATACTCCCTCGCTTGAAAATTTTCATGAACTCCTGTTCATGATCTCTTGCATGGTCTATCCATGCCTATGAATTGCTGCTTCATCCTCCCAACTGGCATCTTCAACTGGATGTCCCTTCCACTTGACCACGTATTCAAAATACTCCTTTCTCCTAGTATTTTTGCTAATCCTCTTATCAATTATGATTTCCATATGTGGCTTTTCAACTACATGCATTTGTTTTGTCCATTGAATTTCTTTATGTTCCTCCTCTGCTCCTACTTCTTTAGCTCTGTAAGGGTACAAACCTGCAATGTTGAATATCGATGAGATTCTGACCCCATCGGGTAATTCAATCTCATATGCATTTGCCCCAAATTTCCTTATGACTTTACATGGTTCAATCTTTTTCATCTTCATCTTGTTATATGTTCCCCTTGGGAACCTCTCCTTCCTCAAATGTGCAAGAATCAGATCACCAACTTCAAATTGAAGTTCTCTCCTATGTTTATCTCTATGCTTGTATTCTTGACTTGAACTCTGCAATCGCTCATTGATTTTTCTGTGAAGATCCTTCATTCCTTATGCAAAAGTCCTCTGCACTAGCACTCCTAAATTCAAATTGTTCTGTATCTTTCAATTCAGAAACTACCCTTGGTTGCATTCCATACACAATTTGGAATGGACTCTGCCCTGTGCTTCTATTTAGTGAATCATTGTAAGAAAATTCTTCCTGTGGCAGAATGTGATCCCATTGACTGTGGTGTTCAGTCACTAAGCTCCTTAGCAAATCTCCCAAGCTCATGTTCATGACCTCTGTCTGTCCATCCGTCTGAGGATGATACGCTAAGATAAAGGACAAGTTTGTTCCTAGATTTTTCCATAAGGTCCTCCAGAAATGTCCCATGGACTTGGTATCTCGATCAGAAATGATACTCTTTAGCAAGCCATGAAGTCTGACGACTTCCTTGAAAAACAGGTTTGCAATATGAGTTGTGTCGCCGGTTTTCTGGCATGGTATGAAATGTGCCATTTTTGAAAATCTGTTGACTACCACAAAGATCGAATCACATCCTCTTTGTGTCCTTGGCAGCCCCAATATGAAATCCATGCTCACTGCATCCCACGACCTTTTAGGTATGGGTAATGGTTGATATAATCCAACGTTATTTCTTTTTCCCTTCATGTGCTGGAAAATTCTGCATTTATCCACAAATTTCTTAACATATGTTCTCACCCTTGGCCAATAATATGATCTATTCAACTTTGAGAATGTCTTGCCATGACCGAAGTGTCCGACCAATCCTCTGCCATGCTTTTCCTTCAATAGGTTCTCCCTCATGGAGCATTTTGGAATACATAGTTGATTTCCCCTGAATAATAATCCATCATGGATCATATACTCGGTCCATTGGCTTCTATCCTTGATAATTGGATTCTCATATGCCTCATATGCTTCCTTAAAATCTGGGTCATCCCTGTAAATTTCTTTGAGGTTATCAAGACCTAAAGTCTTGACTCTGAATTCCTGCATAAGCAAACATTTCCTGCTCAAAGCATCAACAACTTTGTTAGAACTTCCAGAAATATGCTTTATCACCAAAGTAAAATTCTACATGAATTCAACCCATTTAGCATTCTTTTGGTTCAACTTCTCCTATCGAGTCACGAACTATAAAGCATGATTATCGCTCTACAAAACAAACTCCTTGGGAACCAAATAGTGTCTCCATTTCTTCAGCGCTTGTATGACTGCATAGAATTCTTAGTCATATGTGGAGTACTTAATCCTCACTTCATTCAGTTTTTCACTAAAATATGCGACCGGTCTGTTGTCTTGTCTTAATACCACTCCAATTGCAAACCCACTCGCGTCACACCTGACCTGGAATGTCTTGCTAAAATCTGACAAAACCAGAATTGGTTTTTCAGTGATCTTCTTCTTCAACAGGTGAAACTCTTCTCTGCTTCCTCCATCCAGTGAAAAGATTTATGTCTTTTCTTCACCGTATCCATCATTGGTGCGCTAATCCCACTAAAGTTTCGGATGAATTTCTTGTCGAAGCTATCCAAACCATGGAAGCTTCGTACTTCAAACACACTCTTTGGTGATGGCCAATCCTTAATCGCTTTTATCTTTTCTGGATCCATTTTCAGTTCATTTGCAGAGATAACAAAAGCCAAATAAATGAGTTATGTTCTCATAAATGACGATTTCTTCATATTGATCAACAATTTCTCCTGCTGTAATCTTCTCATTATTGTAGCTAAATGCTTTAAGTGCTCTGCTTCAGTTTTGCTAAAAATTAATATATCATCAAGATATACAATGATGAAGTTCCCAATGAAATCCTTCAGGACTTCGTTCATCAAATTCATGAAAGTACTGGGCGCATTCGTTAAGCCAAATGGCATGACAAGCCATTCATATAGCCCTTCATTCATCTTGAATGCTATCTTCCATTCATCACCTTCTCTCGTTCTAATTTGATGATATCTGCTTTTCAAATCAATCTTTGAAAAAAAACCTTGCTCCACTCAAGCAATCCATCAAGTCATCCATCCTTGGCAATGGAAATCTGTATCTTATGGTAGTCTTATTGATTTCCCTTGAGTCTGTACCCATTCTCCAGCCACTGTCTTTCTTTTGGATGAGCACTATCAGAACAATGCATGGACTCAAGCTCTCTCGAACCATTCCTTTGTCCATTAAGTCCTAGACCTGTCTCTTAACTTCGTCATTTTCCTGTGGTGTCAACCGATATGCTGCTTTTTTCGGCAAACTGGCTCCAGGTATAAGATTGATATGATGACTTATACTCCTGATAGGTGGCAATGAACAAGGTAGTTCGTCCACTACTATATTAGTAAACTCTCCCAGCAACTCCTGAATTTCTTCTAGTAAATCATCTATTCTCGTACTGGCCAAAACAATTTTGGGCTTCCTGACCACAATAAATTGTGTGTCTTACTTCTTCTTAACCTCATCAAGAAGTTCCTTCCCACTCATGAGAAGTACAATGTTTCTCATATCTATTTTCACCTCTTTATCCCTAATCGGCAGCAGCATGTGCGTCCTACCATTTTTCTCCAGGGCGTACGTGTTCTTTCTCCCATCACGAACCACGTTTCTGTCATATTGCCATGGTCTACCCAACAATAGATGACAAACATCCATGGGAATGACATCACATAATATTTCATCTTTATATCCTCCTATTTTAAATTCAACTAAACACTGTTTAGTGACATTTACCTGATGTCCTTTTTGTAGCCATGAAACTCTGTATGGGTTTGGATGTGCAATAGTCTCCAGCTCCAGCTTTTCTACCATATCTGTAGACATGAGATTATCTATGCTACTGCTGTCCACTATGACCTTGCATACTCTATCCTTATTTTTGCAGGCAGTCCTAAATAGACTGTTTCTTTGGGCTGGGTTCTCTAGCTCCTTCTTTGGCTTCAAGAGAACTCTCCGCATCATCAAAGATCTTCCACCCTCAGCATATTCTACCTCAACATTCCATCCTTGAGCTTTGACAATGTGAGTTTCACCACCATATTTCTTCCTATCTGGACACTCATAAGACTTATGTCTGATTTTTCCACAGACAAAGCATTTCACTTCACCTCCTCTTCCTCTTCCTCTTCCTATGGTTCGAGGAAAAGTGTTTCTATCAGCATACTGCCTTCCCTGTGAGCTTCCTCCTCTCTCAGGTTGAGTTTGATGTTTCTTCTCCTCTTCCTTAGGTTTTCGAGTTCTATCCTGGGCAATTATCTTGCCTCTGCTTTGACTTCTACCTCAGCCTCTTTGACCTTGCTTCTGGCTCAACTTATCTTCAGCTTTCAGAGCCATATGATAAGCATCTTCCACATTCTAAATGGTCATCATGCTCATCTCATCTTGAATGTCATATTGCAAACCATTCATGTACCTAGCAACTTTTTCATCATCGCTTTACCTATGACCTGCTCTAATGTTTATCCTATAGAATTCTTCAGTGTATTCTTTCACTGACATCAACTTCTGTCTCAAATTATGCATCCTCTAAAACATAGTGATTTGATAATCCCTGGGTATAAACTTGGCTTTCATATTTGCAACCATTCTATCCTAGCTCTTGATTTTCTGCTTGCCCTTGCAACGTCTGTAAGCTTGCAGTTCGTCCCACCACAGTGTTGCATGCCCTTTAAGCCTAGTAACAACATGTTTGACTTTCTTGTCTTCCACGACATCCTCATAGTCAAAGTTTTTGTCTAGGACTCTAATCTAGTCTAGAAGTTCTTCNGTCTGTAAGCTTGCAGTTCGTCCCACCACAGTGTTGCATGCCCTTTAAGCCTAGTAACAACATGTTTGACTTTCTTGTCTTCCACGACATCCTCATAGTCGAAGTTTTTGTCTAGGACTCTAATCTAGTCTAGAAGTTCTTCAACATCCAAGTTGCCTTCATACACTAGAATGTCCATTTTTTCCCTAGCACCTATTCTTGCAACAACCCTGAACAAGCGTTCTTCTGCAGCATCTTCGACTGCAACTTCTTCTCCTTTGTTTCCAGCTTCATTTTCAATTTCATCTTCAATGATATCCCCAATGTCAACTATGCACCTCTGTGTTGTCTCCATAGCATCAAGCCTGGCACGTAATTCACACATTTCCCTTTCCATTGCTAGATCAGGTATTTGCCTGTCTCTTCTTCTCGGCGGCATGGCTGTAAAATTCTCCCTTCTTCTCTCTCTGCTACAAAAAGAAAATAATTTGTTTTGTGCTTTGATACCACAACTGGCGCAGACCCCCTAGCACTCGGGCCGAGATCAGTGCAAGATATTTTCCAAAACCACGCCAAAGGTTAATTAAACCCTTTGTTTAAGCCCGCGAAAGATTTCTGTCTTTGCGAGTTAGAGGTTCTCGCTGCAATGCCACAACTCAAGTAATAACCGAACCATGAAATGTCAATGAAGGTTGACTCCTCCAATGTGATGAGAACATGCCACCTATTACCCACTAGTTCCGACTTTTGGGACTCTAGCAAACAACCAACAGTCATTCCTCTTCCCCTATGATTCCTCGAACTCCAAAATTTCTCCTTTGACGAGATCAACGGCTGTGAGCCTCCCTCGATCCAAGGGTTCACATTATATCGGGATTTCACCAACCAGGAATCCACGACACTTGAACCAAACCATTGGTCACTCCATTCCCCAAATTCTGATGTGTGAATTCACATGCGAGATCGACAACTCCTATTGATTCTCGTCCAACGGCTGCTACTCCTCCTGAGCTTCTAAACGCTACAAGACACTCAGCCTTAACCTCCTCACATAACTGCGAGATCCAACAGTCTATGGAAATTTGGCACTTCTCCATGAAGAAATTCTGCCATTCGTTCACTCTTCTCAAGGACCTCTGGCTAAAATGACTTGGCGTCCTTCCTCCTGAACTTGACTTCGGTGAGATGATTTCGATCTCTGTCTCCTTTTGAACACTTCAAAGGTGCTATCCCTCTTGAGCTATCACTTGCAAACACAAGCCTCCAAAAGGATCCCTGCTCGCATTCCTTGCGGTAAACTTTCAAATAACCTCTGGTTATTTGAGTCTTCGACCTTGTGCACTCTTTGCAACAGTAGCCCTTCAACTTTCCCCTTGGTTGATAAGTTCTAAGGCTTCAACCAACCTACACACACCTTGCACGGCTCTATGCTTCACCTGCACTTCTGCTGGTATGAGAACAACGATATCTCTCCTGAGCTTTCTGAGATAAGACTCAGACACTTGTCAACCCACACCTTGCGGATGTTCATTGCACTCCCTGCAGGAATTCTCAGGGAGAAAAACAATTGAAACTCATTCTTCTTCTCTCTCAGACTTCATACATTCAACATGTTATCATACACACAACACAACATTGAAATAAATGTGTAACAGAAAAACAAAACAACTGTAAACATACCATTCAACTAATGTAAACAGTAAGCATCATAACACCATGAAAATTGAGTCAAAGCTTCATTCATTAACTCAAGTGTTCTTGTACATGGGTTCTTCTCTACAGCTCTCTGCTACAGCTCAACAACTTACCAATTTTGAAGAATGATAATCCTCCTATGATACAAGGGTGAGGGTGTCTATCATCCATTTTCCCTCCTACACCTCTAAACTATCTAATCTAACATTCATATCTACCTACTTGCATTAAACAAACATAAATTCCTATTACATCCGACAGATGAGAGAAATCGCTTCAAATCTATTTACATCTCCAAGACATAAATGGAAGTATGCCTCCCCTCGCTATTACATTAATGCTCTAGATTTCAAAATTCAAAATGTGCACTGGTGCTTTTCCAACTGTCTTCCACCTTTACACTTGCTTGGATGGCTACCTATGATGCTCCTGCATCACAAGGTCAAGCCCCTAATGAATTGTAATGATGTTTAATGAATTTTATAGGTTGGTGAGACAAGTATTTATAAGTTGTGAGGATTATGGGTTTATTAGGCCAGAGAGCCTAGATGCTAAGTCCAGTAAGCCTATTTTTGTATATGTAATTATGAAGATCATTAATAAGAAAAAATATATCACTACATGTAGACCAACCACGAAAAAAGAGTTATGGGGGACTAAGATCCACTATGAAGGGAAAGGAAAGGGGGATGAGAGGCTAGGAAAAAGGGGCTAAGATTGAGGGCTTAACCCAAGGAAATATTATAATGTATTTCCTAAATTATTAAGGTTTGGGAAATAAACCCAGTTATCCTAAGTTCCTTTGGGGGAAGGAACGAAACTCCAAGTGGAGAGGAATGATCTCCTGGAGAGCCAAGTGTCATCTAGGATGCATGAAATTTTATGTGGGGGAATTACATCGTTGTGGGGATCTCTCTCATGATCTGACCATTCTTTCCATCTTTACTCACGATATCACTCACAATGTTGTCCATCCTTCTTACCCATTCACTCACGCATTGAGCAGGCACACAGTCAGATCATTCTCCCATAATTGAAACCTATGCCATCATGAACCTTTGTAATTTACTGAGTCATCCCTTGCCTTACCCGATTTTACTACTATGATTACTTGGTTGACTTAAGAGTTGGAAAAAAGAAGCAGGTTGTTAGGCCTGTGGTTTGAAGAGGTAGGTTGTTAGGCCCATGGGTTGAAGAAGTGGGTTGTCAGGCCTGTGAGAAACTCTCTCCAGGTGAGAGAGGTTGTTGGCGAAGTGATTTCTCCTGGAGGGAGTCCAGCAGTAGCTACAGAGCTCTGAGAATTCCTAATATGGCATGTTGCTGAAGCCCTGGAAGGGAAGTGGAGCAGTCGATGGACTGTGGAATAATGAAGGTGTATATTCCTAGGGTGGGACATGCATGTGGGGAATGAGAGTCTGTGAGAAGTGGGCGTAAGTAGGCTCCTTGGAGGGAATCCTTCATGTTGCATTGTGCAGCTTCCCATAGCCTCAACCTAGCCTAGAATTCCCTTGGCCTGGGTGGATTTTAGCCCCAACTCGGGGGTGACCCACTGTTCATATCTTGGATCAGCGTGGTCTAAGGATGGGAGGTTCGTGGAAGGTATGCATGCAGTCAGTGGTATTCTCATAAAAAAAGATAAGTACCAAATCTATGTTAATTGTATGTTGTATATCTTGTATATGTGTTATAATGTTATCATAATTGTCGTATATATTTCATGTATGTGTTTATTTTCACTTTCGTATGAATATGTGTATGATAATAATGTTTATATATGTTAAATTTGCATTAGATGTATATGCATATCAAAGCATGATAGTTTCAAGTGTCATGACCTGGCCTAGGTGGTTGGGTATGTTACAATCTGGTTTTAGAGCAGTTTGGTTGTGAAGTAGTGGCATGTCCCCGACCAAGGTGGCTGGGGGACGTGACATGGTGAAAAACCAAAATTACCCATGAAATATGGAAACAATCCAACACCTAAGTTGATGGTACCTTGTTGTGGGTTATCAATCATTGGGACTGTGGATTCCCCTAATGAAGGGTCAGAAAGAGAGAAGGAAAATTGATCAATGGTTAATATCCTATGTTCATGAGGAAATGATAGTACACAAAAAATGGATAATACAACCACTATCATTAGGTAATTCCAAATTCATCCCAACAAAAGGTTGTATTTGAGATACGCATTGACTACTTCGACCTCGACACACACAATTTTTCCCTCTAACTACACAAAGAAGGAGGGGATTATGTCATGCAGTTGAAAAGAATGGTTGTTGAATGCATTTAACAACATAGCATATGGAGGCAAATCTGGATGACGAATATATTTCCAACATGCCAACGACATAACACAAGTTAATGCACCTTCGTCTACTACCATGCGAAAAATATTCTGTGTCAACGATTTCGTGGCATAAACCACTACTATCTGGAGGCCGACCTGGTAAGGAAAGTGAGGTTTTTGATCAGAAGGGTAAAAAATTATAGTTCCTGAGTTAGTTGGCTCAGTACCACCCAAACCAAAAATTTGATATCAGTGTCCACCTACCTATTCCAACTCGCTCAAAACAATCTTCTGGCAATTTACTATTTTTAGCAGTTTTTCGGTTCCTAAACTTATAGGCCATTTTGGGGGCCTAAATGAAGATTTTTCAGGATCAAGCACCTCATTCATTGCCATAGGATTTCATTGATCCCCCAAAATTAATATCCTCAATGATACCTTTCCAACGAGCTATTGTGCACCCCAAACGGAGATCGTATGCCAAAGTTACGCCCCGAGAAGTTGATACACCAAACTACCCAAAACAGGGTCCACAAAACTGTTGGCTTTTGATCTTCCGGGGTTAGGGTTTTGGACTTTCTTTATGTTAAAAATTCATTTAGAGCCTCATTTTAATCCATATTCTTGTGAATGTGAGTAGCCATCACATCTCTTCTTAGAGATAAGCTGCCACCATTCTAGCGAGTCTTTCACTCTGTATTTTTATAGTCTTGTAGATTTCACTCATCAATAGAAATTTTGTATTATTGTATGTTTGTGTTTATGGTTATATATTTCATAAATATGTGCTATATTATTGGATATATGATATATATCTTTACATTTATTTATTATATCTCCACTCTCATTTCGTGTGGAAAATAATCTTTATTAGTGGTATTAGAGCAGGCTGCTCTTGATCATTTTTTCAATGCATGTCCCCAACGAGGTCTGAGTATAGAAAGTTGGGTCTCAAGCTTGTCTCTCTTGAGGAATATCTCTCTCACATGCCCAAGAAACCCTCCATGTCGGAATAAAACAAAAACTACAGAGCATACGATTCTATTAATGTGTTACTTGAGAAAGTTCTCATGTGACAGAGGGACAAAATGATGGAGAAGTTTTCCCACATCCTTCAATGCCTTCCGATAAAAAATGGTGCGACTTCATCAAGCTACCACTTTGGAGGAACCTCTCCTTTCAAGGTACAATTTAATTTGGATATTCCCGTACTTGAAGGATAGATAGATGCAGATGCCCTAGAAAAATGGTTAAATGTACTAGAAAGTTATTTCTCTGTTCACAATTTTTTCGATAGGGAAAATATCACCTTCACACTCCTTAAATCTCTCCCACATGTCAAACATTGGTGGGAAACTTACTGGGAGAAAATTTCCATAGAGGAGTATGGAATATATGGGGTCGAGCCCACTTGGGATTGTTTTTTGGCTGTGGTCAAGGAACAATATTACCCTGTTGGTAACTATGATGACTAGTACATGAGATGGACCACGCTGCGTCAAGAAAGGGGCCAAGCAGTGCCAGAGCTCACCAACACCTTTCATACCTTGCAAAAAAAGTTGGGTATCAAATATTCTAAAAGAAATTTGGTTATGAAATACCGTGGGGATCTATGTAGGCACATCCAAACTAAAATGGAGTTTCTGGACATGCCTATCCATATGTTGTCAAAATTGAGCAGAAATTTAGACACCAAAACAAATGAGAGTTAGGGTCTACAAATTCACAACAACCAAAGTATAATAAATATGGCACTAACAAACAACCTCCCAAAAACCAATCCAAGCCACATGAAAATAAGGGTCATGGGAAGATGAAAAAGGACACTGGAAAGTGGTGTGATTTTGACAAAAGGCCCTACCACAACACTGATGAATGTCACTCAAAAAAATAATTGGTAACTGAGATCAAATACAAGGAGCCAAACCTTGATTCAAAATATAATTCATAAAATAATGGAAAAAGACAGATCATCGATGCACACCCCACTGCTACTATCGCAACCACAACAATTCAACCAAAAGAACCAAAAGATACTGAAGAGGGGGAATGCCTCTTCCATTCACAGATGTGGGTGAAGGGGACCCTATTTCATTTCATTGTTCATATCGAAAGCTAGAATAACCTCATATCATCAGAGGTCATCAAACAGTTGGGATTGTCAACAACACCACACCCGCAACCATACAACATTGGGTGGCTTCATCAAGGACGAGATCTCTGTGTCAGCCAACAGTGTCGATTTTCATACGATATCCATCCCTTCAAGGATGAGGTATTATGTGATGTTTCCCCATTTGATGTATGTGATGTTCTTTTAGTCCAACCATATATGTGGAAGTGCCATTCTATTTATGAGTCTCGATCCCATAGTGTCATTGTTACTCTGGGGCGTCATCTCTACAAGATACCAGAGGTAGTTTGAACTACTATCCCACCTAAAAGTGCCATAAGGTAGTATCTCATATTACAAAATTCAGCTTCTTTAGAGTCTATTCAAAAGGTGAATAGAAGAACATCACAACCATTGTCGCCTCAGTCCAAGCACCTTTTGTCTAGCAGAAGCAGGTCGACAAGATTGAAGAAAAGCACAAGGATTCCTTCTGCACATAATCATCTCATGTAGCTAGACTAGTTAAAAAGGTCCAACCCTTCCAGCCATAGGTTCTTGACATCCTTCAACAAGATAAGAAGTGCAACTTCTCCAGCAAGGCAAGCATCTCATCAAGATGCAGATTCAACAAACGTTTTTCCCTCTCCCCTGAGAACTCAACAAAATGGAGAACATTGCTAGAAGGTTATTTCTCTGTTCACAATTTTTTCGACAAATAAAAGATCACCTTCGCACTCTTTAAATCTCTCCTCCATGTCAAACATTGGTGGGAAACTTAATAGGAGAAAATTTCCACAGATGAGTCTGTTAAGGAACAATATTACCCTATTGGTAACTGTTGGACCTTGGGTATGGATTAAGAAAGAAAGCAAAGAAAAAGGAAAAGAAAAGATGAAGTGCAAACTGCGCGGAAGGCACATTGACTGAGATTGGGTTGAAGTGGTCAAAGAAGCAGAAAAGAAGGAGTGAAGTAAGGGAAAACAAGTCGTTGGATGAGAAGATCAAGGAGAACAAATCATTCAGCCTGTCTTTCCTTCTTTCCCACGAGGTGCTCCAAATCATCCATTGGTGGCTTTTTCCGCTTGTTTAGTTGTCCACGATCCATCTTCCTTTTTGATCTGTTCTCCTCGATATTCTCATCCAACGATTCGTTTTCCCGTACTTCGCTCCTTACTTTTTTATCCTTTGGCCACTTCAACCCAATATCAGTCAATGTGTCTTCCATGCACTTCACACTTCATCTTTCCTTTTCATTTTTCTTCTCTTTCTTTCTTAATCCATAACCAAGGGCCAATAGGCCCCCAACACACACCTGTGACTCGTCCTGAGGCACTAGTGTAGATCTAAACTTTCTATTTTTCTTCGAATTCAGATTGCACAAAGTAGCCTGTGCTTTCTGCTCTATCCTTCCCCACTCTGTGCAAACTATATTTTCTGTGTCTAGTACCCAGTTTCAACTGCATCTAATACCTAGACCCTTCTCCTTTTTCTTTTACTGAGAGCTGCGAGGTAGCTGGCTGTCATAGTATAATTTCAATTCACCAAACCTTCCTTCCATTCTTCATTCAAAGTCTTCAGCTGCATAGCTCCTCCTTCTGTAACATGGGCCACCTCATATGTCCCTAGCCAATGTGTTCTGAACTTCCCTAGATGCTTCATGAATTTGTTGTCATACACCAATACCAAATCTCCTTCTTTAAAGAATTTCTTCTTGATGTGTCTTTCATGATAAGCATTTTCTCTTTCCTTCTATACCTACTGATGAAATCCTGTAATAAACCTATCTTCCTCCAATTTGACCAACTGCGTGATCCTCTCTTGAACAATGTCAGTGTCATCCATATCTATAAAGGCTGCAATTCTTAGACTAGGAACCACATATTCCATGGACCAACTTAAAGGGAGTTTGCATTGTCAACTTCTTGCAAGTAGTTCTATAGGCCCATAAGACTACTGGTACTCTCAAATCCCAATCATCTATGTTCACACTGTACCCCAAGATCTTATTGAAGGCTTCGACTGTATCGTTTGCTTGTGGATGGTATGGAGTTCTCTTATGATGATGAACTGCAAATTCCTGAGTCAAGGCTTCAATGGTATTATTAATAAAATGTGTGCCTTGATCACTCATGAGGATCTTAGGGCATCCAAAACTAGTTATGATATCATCAAATATGAACCACGTGGTTGTAGTTGCACTACAGTCCTTGACTACTCTTGCTTCTGCCCATCTAGTCAAATATTCTGTTGTAGTGATTATGTATCTTACTCATGTGCGCTTTCCTGGTGGGTTTATAGGTCCCATGAAATCAATGGCCCATTTCTCAAATTATTGTAAGGTTAGTTGGGGTTCTAAAGGCATCTCATCCCTTTTGGAAGGTTTCCCATTTCTTTGGCATACATCGCAGGCTCTGTAGTATTCCTTAGCATTTCTGTGTAAAGTGGGCCACCAGAGGCCAACTCTAAGAACCTTCTGCGCTGTTTCTTTTCCTGCATGGTATCCTCTTGCGATGCCTTCATGTTCTTCTTCCAGAACCAGTGGTCTCTCTACCTCCATAACACATCTCCTTAGGATCTCATCAGGTCCCATCTTATATAGTTGTGCAGCTATAAGCGAAAAATCCGCAGCACGAACTACCATTCGTTTCTTCTGAATGACTGTATATTCGCGAGGTGCCATTTCTGTTGACAGGAACTGGACTATCTCGATGAAGTGGTCATCAACCTTTCTGATGGCCAGCAACTATGCATCTGGTAGTGTATCCTCCAAGCTAGTAGGTTCCTCTCCATGTTCCAACCTAGACAAGTGGTCAGGTCCCTTGTTCATTCTTCTTGCTTGACCACTATCTCAAAATCATATTCCTGAAATAAAAAAATCCATCTGCATATTCTTCCCCCCAACACTAGCTTGTTGACTAGGTACTTCAATGCATAGTAATCAGTGAACATCTTAAATTGTCCTCCTAACAAGTAGTGACAAAATTTCTGCAGTGCATACACCATGGCTAAACCTTCTCTGTCAGTGGTAGTGTAATTTATCTTAACTGTTGAGAGCTTCCTGCTAGAAAAGGATAATGGATGGTCAATATCTCCTGCTCCTAGTTGTGCTACCACTGCTCCTAATTCAATAGAGGATGCATTGACATGAACATGAAATTCCTTACTCCAATCTGGGAAAACTAGAATAAGCACAGTGACCATTTTTTGTTTCAGTGTGTCGAAGCTCTGCTGAAATTATTATGTCCATTGAAACTGACAATATTTCTTTAAAATATTCTCCATAGGTGTTGTAATTTGTGCATACCCATTAATGAATTTTTTGTATAATCCAGTATGTCTCAGCGCAGTGCGCAACTGTCTAACTGAAGTAGGAGGGGGTAGATCGAGAATAATGGCAATCTTGGATGGATTTACCAACAACCCCTAGTTACACACAATATGGCCTAGAAACACTCCAAAGGGTGAAAAGAAGATGCACTTCTTCAGGTTTAGGGAAATCTGACATTGCCTGCACTTATCCAACATTAGTCTTAAACATTCAATATGATTTTTCGATAAGCTAAAAACAGTCCAATCATCAAAATATGCTTCCAGAAATTTATGTGAAAATTCCTTGAATGCTTCAATCACCACCCTAGAAAATATGGTTGGTGCATTATTCAATCCAAAAGGAATCACTGTGTTTTGTTAGGAACCCCATTTTGTTGCAAATGTGGTCTTATGGCGATCTTCCTTGGCAATCCTGATATGGTGATAACCTGAAAATCCATCCGTGAAGGAGTAGACCTCCTGTCCTCCCACATTATCTAACACTTCATCGGTAAACGGTGTAGGGAATGGATCATGTAAACACACATTGTTCAGTTTCCTCAAGTCTACACAGATTTCGATCTCTCTCGTCTTCTTATCCTGCACCACCATAGGGATAATCCATTCTGACTCTTCAACAGGTTCTATGATTCCTACTTCCAACATTCTGTCTAGTTCAATCTTGACTTTCTACTTATATTTGGGCTTCAATATATAGGGTTTCTACTTGACTGGCCTTGCATCTGGTTTCAAGGGGATCGTCGTTTCTCCCATGGGCCCTTTAATTCCCTTCATATCAGTGAACTTGGTTGGAAACAAGTCCTAGTATTCACACAGTAATTCGATGATCTTGTCAATAGTGGCAGCATCCCAATAATCTCCAACATTTGCGAGCTTAGGTGTTTTCTCTGTTCCAATGTTAACTTTCTTGATTTTAATTGGTTGTCCAATAAAAGGTAGTTTGACTCCTAGTCCTTCTATGTCTCACTGTCCTTCTATTTCTGTGATTCTCACATTCCTAGGATCATCGTCTTCATCATCATTGATATTGTAACAACCTTGCAATTTTTGAAGGGGTGCAGTCCATTCGTCCTCTTCTTGCTCAACAGGATGGGTGGGTGCCTCCTCAAAGACTCTCTATCTTACAATATGTAAATCTTGATCCACTGTTGGGTACTAACTTTCAAATAAAAATGTAGCTACAAAGTTATGAGTCATACCGTACCAGTCTGCAGTGGTGAGGCGCAATTCGGCTTGAAGATACCAATTGATAAGGGTTGTGTTCAAAGTGTTAATAAATTTATGCACCCACTGCTCTTAAGGAATGTTTCTCCAGGCCTCCTCACAACTTCACACATGGTCCTTCAGAAAACTTTGACCTGTGTATCTAACCTCGCACCCTTCTATTTGGTCTTAAAATCACACTTTCATCAAAGTGAGACATTGCGGCCAGTCCGCAATGTTCTTCTTGTGTGTTCCACCATCTCGTTGGTGTTGATTTCAAGGCCTCATCTAGTGCCAAAAATATTTTTTGTACTTGTACAATTTCTTCAAATTCCAATAAGAAAGATTCTAGATGATTTAAACCATCAAATGTGGGAAAATTACTTACTTTTGTTCCAATCTAGTGAACTTCCCTGATCAGTCTAGCACTTCTCCACATAGATACTTCATACATTTTGTTCTTCCAGTTCTCCAGTGCTTCTTCTGAATCTGACGAGCATGCGCTATCACTTTGCCATCTTAAATTCCCATCTCCTGTAGGATTAATGTAATCATGTTGTCTTGCTATCAATTTATATATATTCTCTAGTTCATAAGCATGATCTTCTTCTCTAATGGGTTCAGTATATATGCGACCTTCATCAGGATAAAGAGGTGAAATGAGCCTAAGGCCATCACCTTCAAATGTCATTCTTCTTTTCTTTAAGCAACCATAGTAGAATTATTGAAAGCCCAATCAATTCCTAACGGCGCAGGATAAGGATAGCTATCGTCAACTATCTCAATCACCTCGAAGTTCGAAAATGTTCTTACCCCATCGATGTCCACAGGGACATGCTCCAGCCTCCCAAAGGGGCTTTCTACCTGCTAATTAGACATCCTAAGCCTGATAGGGGAGTAAATCAACTTAGGTTTTCCCATCAGGGCCTAGGTCTGCTTTGTCATAACATTGACTTCTAACCCTAAGTCAAGGACCACATAGTCTATATCATAATCTCCAATATGAGCATTAAGGTTTAGTTCCTTATTTTTCCTTCTCTTTCTAGACACTTGATGTACTTCTTTGTTCAGCAGGGGATCTATCCTACCTATCTCATACTGCCTTATCAAATTTTGTAGTTCTTGTACAACTCTCTCATCCTTGATCAAATTAATGCAAGTACATAATAATTCCATGAGCTTGCTTACCTCTTTTATTACTCTGGGAAAAGAAGACTGATCAAATGCCAGAGGCATTCCACATTCTCTCACTTCTGGTTGTGTCTTCGATGAAGAGGCCTGATCTCTTCCATATTTTTTCCTGGCCTCTTCAAATGTTTTTTTTTCTTTCTTTGGATCAAACACTTGTGTCTTCTCTGCAACTCTTCTGACCCTTGATTCTTCTATAGTCTTTCCTGGGGTCACTCTACCTTCTCTTGTAATGGTGCCTCCTCTAGTGATAACAACAACTCTAGAATCCTCTCTGCGAGGTTCTGCTAAGATTAGTTGTACTTGTTAATAGCACGGGACAATCTTCAATGACATGTTCGAATGATTTGTAGTAGCTGCAAGTGGTACAAGGGTTCTAGCAATCTCTTTCTAAGTGTCCTGGTTGTGCATAGTTATAACAAATGAATTGACCTCAACCTCGACCCATGCCTCCTGCTCATCCTCTTCCTTTGAATCCACCACGAGGGTTGAAGTTTCCTCTTCCTGGAGAGTTAAACTGCATAGTATTTCCTTCATGTTGTACTTCACCTTGAATCCTATATGTGTCTCTTTCTCTTTCATGCAAGAGGTCATAAGCCCTACAGTCCTTCTCATCATGCCCCACAGATTTATAAAATGTGCAGTAAAGATTTGTAGGTGTCTGAACATATTTTTGCATGTAATAGCATTCACCAGAGCAATGTCTATTTCTACATACCCCACACCAATGTAGAGTAACCTGCTTCAAAGGGCTCGAAGCTCCAGAGGACAAATATTCATGAAATAGGGGGAATTGCTCCTTATCACGACCTTCTGATTTGCATATGATACACCAGATGTATTCTCTTTTATCTTTTCCCTTGTCTTTCTTCATATCTTCTACCTGTAGAGATAAGCTAGTTAGCCGACTCAAAATTTGACTCATACCTGAGATGGATTCTCCCATAGGGGTTGATTCAAGTTTCATGGCGATCTCCAACGCCTCAGCCTGCAAAGCGATATTTTGTTGCATCAGAGGGATTCTGATGTGTGGTAAGAGGGCAACAATGAACCATTCATTATTCTGCTCCTCTGGGATCTAAAAACGCAAATGACTTGTTAAGGTCTTAAACCTCTAATCAAACTCCCAAACAGGTTCAACTACTTTCTACTTGATTTCTTTTATCTCTGTAATGCCCTGGGACTCTGACTTGGGTTTCTTGAATTCAGAAATCAACGCAGTCTTAATGACATTCAGTTGTTTCAGCTGTGAAACTCCTTGGACAAATTTCATGTACTAGCTCAGTGTGCGGTCTCGTAGGGTAGTACTAAACTGGTCTCTCTTAACAGTTTCATCAGTGACATTCTTAATACTCAATACAACTTTGCATAAGAACCAATGCTGATCAGGATCTTCAGATCCATCTCCGATAAAGGTGGGTAACCTCATATCATATGCCATAGATCTTCCTAGGTTTCCTGACTGAGTATGTGCTGAACTATTGGTAATAGTTCTCCGATTTCTTTGATAACTCTGACTACTTTGGTTACTTAACATTGCTAAAACAATAGGAGGATTAATAGTACTTACTTCAATAGTCTTCCTAGTTCTTGAAGTTTTTGATTCTTCCCGGCGAGGTTCCGCAGTCTTTTCTTCCTCTGGCCCAATGAACCCTGAATGTTCCTCGATCAATAACTCTTCTTCTTCTCCATTGTAGAACCCTTCGTCTTGTGCCAATAGTTCGTGGTTCTTCTCAAACAAGTTCACCAGAGGAACCTCTCTGAAGGTCCTCCCACTGCGCATATGTCCAACCTCTACATCATTGTCGCTGTTTGAATTCTTGAACATTAGATTTTCAATCGACCCACTTACTTTATCTTCAAGATGTTCTTCTCACGCAATATCATCTTGATCTTCAACTTCAAGAAGTGTAAAATTTTTCCTCTAGGTCCCTTAAATAAATATCTCTCTGCTTGGCTATATGACTCAACTCTGTCAATGGAAAACTCGGTGATGTACCCTCCAATGGTACTGTCAAACCAGTGATTTACTACTCTTGACACGATGTTATCAACTCTCTTGACCTTCTTGATCAACACCGACATCCAAACCACAGGTGGTCTAGATATGAAGTCAAATTGGGTATCTGCTAATCTGGCTAACCACTCATATAGCTCCCTATGAATTCCTCCAAATAAAATCTCATGTATATCGGTAAAGATATACCTTCCCAACCAATCCTCTATACTAAGATTAGGGTTCTTGTTCTGATCTTCTACGAAGTCATTTTCTTGTTCTTTTATCCACTTCTGAATCTCTATCTTCGATGGAAACCACCTTGACATTCCCTCAAGAAGATCCCATCCCCGGCAACGGAACCATTTGTTGGCACAGGGGAAGACCCAGGGTTCATCTCTAACAATGCACCAACAAGCCCTAACTACTACCCCTTTCAGCAACACCTGCTAAGTAGATGCAGTCTCACTCGAAGTAGCAATAGGGGGTTACAGGACATAGGTGTCTACAGCCAGAGGAAATGCAAGTGGATCTAAGGCACAACATACAACAACCTAGTTATTCTTACCAATAAAAAACCTATTTTTCACAGTTATATTCCAGATCTAACATAATAATGCAATAACCAAATAACTGAAGACAAAAGAACACAACATCAACCACAGATAACAACAAGATATACGTGGTTTACCCTCTCCCTAGGGCTACGTCCATAGAACTCTCTATCCTTCTCTTCTTCTCTCCCCTCCATGTGCACCCAGTGGCAGGGTTGATCTTCGCACCCAGCTAAAGATCTTACAATACTAGAAGGATCTCACACTCAACACTTCTCTCTCACATAGCAATAATCACTCAATCACACAATAGCAATGAACTCTCAACCAACTTAGCACCAACCCATCCTAGGTCCTCTAGACCTTTATTTATACATTACAATAACTCTCCGACAACCTTAGGCCGAAAACTAGGTGTTCCACCCTAAATGACCAAAACCCTAGGTGTCTAAAACCCTAGGTCAACTTGACCCGCGTTTTTTGGGCTTCACCAACTTGTCTTTCCTTCTTTCCCATGAGGTGCTCCAAAGAATCCATTGGTGGATTTTTTTGCTTTCTGAGTTGTCCACGATCCATCTTCCTTGATGATCCGTTCTCCTCGATATTCTCTTCCAACGAATTGTTTTCCCGTACTTCCCTCCTCCTTTTCTTCTCCTTTGGCCACTTTGACCCAATCTCAGTCAATGTGTCTTCCGTGTAGTTTGCACTTTGTATTTCCTTTTCCTTTTTCTTCTCTTTATTTATTAATCCATAACCAAGGGCCAACATTGGGTGCAAAGATCAACCTTGCAGCTGGGTGTGCAGGGAGGGGAGAGAAGAAGATAAAGAGAGAGAGATCTGCAAGCTAAGTGCACAAATAGAACTGTATGTTTTCATATAATGTCAAGAAACACAGTTCTGTGGACGTAGCCCTAGGGAGAGGGTGAACCATGTATATCTTTTTTTTCTGTGTGATTGATGTTGTGTTATTTTTCCTTCTGTTATTTTTTTATTGCATCATTGCATTAGATCAGAGATATATCTCATGCAGTAGGATTAAAGGAGATAAAGAATAACTAGGTTGTTGTGTGTTATTGCCTTAGATCCACTTTGTATTTCCTTTGGTTGTAGACAATTGTGTCCTGTAACCCCCTATTTCTACTTCAGGTGAAAGTGCATATGCTTCACAGGTGTTTCTGAAATGGACAGTAGTTAGGGCTTGTTGGTGCATTGTTAGAGATGAACCTTGGGTCTGCCCCTGTGCCAACAAATGGTTGCATTGTCGGGACCAATATCTTCTAGAGGGAATGTCAAGGTGGTTTCCATCGAAGACATAGATTTAGAAGTGGATAGAAGAACAATGAAAGGACTTAGTTGAAGCTCAGAACAAGAACCCTAATCTTAGTACAGAGGACTAGTTGGGAAAGTATATATTTACTGATATACACAAGATTTTCTTTGGAGGAATTCATAAGGAGCTATACGAGTGGTTAGCCAGATTAGCAGATACCCATTTTGAGATCAGATCTAGACCATCTATGGTTTGGACATCGACACTGATCAAGAAGGTCAAGAGAGTTGATAACGTCATGTCAAGAGTAGTAGATCATTGGTTTGATAGCACCATTGGAGGGTACATTACCAAGTTTGCTATTGACAGAGTAGATTCATATAACCAAGAAGAGAGATATTTCTTTAAAGGACCTAGAAGAAAATTTTTACACTTTCTGAAGTTGAATATCAAGATGCTATTGCATGAGAAGAACATCTTGAAGATACAGTAGTTTTTCAGATTGAAAAGATAATGTTCAAGAACTCAGACAAGGACAACGACACAGAGGTTGGACATACACGCAGTGGGAGAACCTTCAGAGAGGTTCCTCTAGTAAACATGTTTGAGCAGAGCCACAAACCACTAGAAAAAAATGAAGGGTTCTACAGTGGAGAAGAAGAAGAGTTATTGATCGAGGAACATTCAGGGTCCGTTGGGCCAGAGGAAGAGAAGAATGCAAAACCTCGTCGGGAAGAATCAAAAACTTCAGGAACTGCACCGACTATCAAAGTAAGTACTATTAGTCCTCTTGTTGTTTTAGCAGCATTAAGTAACCAGAGTAGCCAGAGTTACCAGAGAACTCAGAGCACTGTTACCAGCAGTTCAACACATACTCAGTCAAGAAACCTAGGAAGATATATGGAGGATGAAATGAGGCTACCTATCTTTAGGGGAGATGGTTCTGAAGATCCTGATCAGCACTGGTTTTTATGCGAGGTTGTATGGGGTATTAAGAAATTCAATGATGAAGCAGCTAAGAGGGCTCAATTTAGTACTACCGTAAGAGATTGCGCACTGAGATGGTACATGAAGTTTGTTAATGGAGTTGCACAACCTAAACCACTGAACGATATCAACACTGCGTTGAGTGCATAATTCAAGAAACCCAAGTCGAAGTGCCAATGCATTACAGAACTGAAAGAAATCAACAAGAAAGTAGTTGAACCTGTTTGGGAGTTTGATCAGAGGTTTAATACCTTAACAGGTCGGTTGATTTTTCAGATCCCAGATGAGAAGAACAAGGAATGGTTCATTGTTTCCCTCCTACCACACATCAAAGTCCCTCTGATGCAGTAGAATGTTGCTTCATAGGTTAAGTCATTGGAAATCGCCATGAAACTAGAGTCATCCCCTATGGGAGAATCCAACTCAGGTATGAGTCAAATTTTGAGTCAGCTAACTAGCTTATCTCTATAGGTCGAAGATATGAAGAAAGACAAGGGAAAAGATAAAAGAGAATACATCTGGTGTATTGGATGCAAGTCATAAGGCCATGATAAGGAGCATTGTCCCCTATTTCATGAATACTTGGCCTCTGGAGCTCCAATCCCTTTGAAGCAGGTTACTCTACCTTTGTGGGAGGTATGTAGAAATAGACATCACCCTGGTGAGTTCTATTACATGAAAAAATATGTTCAGACACCTACAAATCTCTACTGCACATTCTGTAAATATGTGGGGCATGATGAGAAGGACTGTAGGTCTTATGAACTCTTGCATGAAAGGTCAAGGGATACATATAGGATTCAAGGAGAGATACAACAAGAGGGAAATACTGTGTAGTTTCATTCCCCAGGAAGATGAAACTTCAACCCTCGCGGTGGATTCATAGAAAGAGGATGAGGAGGAGGCATGGGTCGAGGTCGAGGTTAGATCATTTGTTATAACTATGCACAACCAGGTCACTTGGAAAGGGACTATCATAACCCTTGTACCACTTGCATCTACTGCAACTCATTTGAACATGTGATTAAAGATTGTCCCTTGCTGTTAGCCAAATTTTAGGAGAGACGAGGAGGAAACCAAAAAGTACAACTAATATGAGCAGAACCTCGCTGAGAGGATCCCATAGTCGTTGCTATCACTAGAGGAGGCACTGTTACATGAGAAGACATAGTGACCCCAGGAAAGACTACGAAATAATCGAGGGTCAGAAGAGTCGCAGAGAAGACACAAGTGTTTGATCCAAGGAAAGAAAAGTAGACATTTGAAGAGGCAAGAAAAGAATTTGGAAGAGATCATGCTTGTTCATCAAAGACACAACCAAAAGTGAGAGAATTTGGAATTCCTCTGGAATTCAATCAGTCTGCTTCACCCAAAGAAGGAAAAGAGGTAAGCAAGCTTATGGAATTCTTATGTACTTGCATTAATTTGAATAAGGATGAAAGATCTCTACAAGAGTTACAAAATTTGATTAGACAGTATGAGATAGGTAGGATAGATCCTTTTCTAAATAAATCAGTACATCAAGTATCCAGAAAGAGAACAACAAATAAGGAACTACACCTTAATTCTCAAATTGAAGATTATGACATAGATTATGTGGTCCTCGACTTAGGGTCAGAAATCAATGTTATGACGAAGCAGACCCGGGCACTGATGGGAAAACCTAAGTTGATTTATTCCCCTACCAGGCTCAGGATGGATAATCAGCAAGCAGTAAGCCCCTTTGGGAGACTGGATCATGTCCCTGTGTACATCGATGGGGTAAGGAAGTTTGCGAACTTCGAGGAGATTGAGATAGTTGACGATAGCTGTCCTTATCTTGCATTGTTAGGAGTTGATTGGGATTTCAATAATTCTACTATTGTTGACTTAAAGAAAAGAAGAATGACATTTGAAGGTGATGGCCTTAGGGTCATTGCACCTTTGGATCCTGATGAAGGTCACAGATACACAAAACCCATCAGAGACAAAGACCGCGCATATGAGCTAGAGAATATATATAAATTGACAACAAGACAATAGGATTACATTAATCATACAACAGATGGGAATTTAAGCTGGCAAAGTGACAAAGCATGCTCATCAGATTCAAAAGAAGTACTAGAGAACTGACAGAACAAAATGTATGAAGTTTCTATGCGGAGATGTGCCAGATTGACCAGGGAAGTTCATTGGATTGGCACAGAAGTCAGTAATCTGCCCACCTTTGATGGTTTAAATCATTTAGAAACTTTCTTATTGGAATTTGAAGAAATTGTACCAGTACAACAGAGATTGTTGGCACTGGATGAGGCCTTGAAAGAAACACCAACAATATGGTGGGGGATGCACAAGAAGAACATCATAGACTGGGTGCAATGTCACACTTTGATAACAATGCACTTTTCAGACCAAGTAGAAGGGTGCGAGGTTAGATACACAGGTCAAAGTTTTTTGAAGGACCATGTGAGAAGTTGTGAGGAGGCTTGGAGAAACATTCCTCAAGATCAGTGGGTGCATAAATTCATTAACACTTTGGACACAACCCCTATCAATTGGTATCTTCAAGCAAAACTACACCTCACCACTGCAAATTGGTACAGTATGATTCAGAACTTTGTAGCTACATTTTTATTTGAAAGTCAGTACCCTACAATAGATCAAGATTTACAAGTTGTAAGACAGAAAGTCTTTGAGGAGGCACCTAACCTCCCTGTTGAGCAAGAAGAGGATGAATGGACTACACCTCTTCAGAAATTGTATGGTTGTTACAATATTAATGTTGATGAAAATGATGATCCTAGGAATGTGAACATCGCAGAAACAGAAGGACAGAGAGATGTAGAAGGAATGAGAGTCGAACTACCGTTTATTGGACAACCAATTAAAATCAAGAAAGTTAATATTGGAACAGAGCAATCACCTAAGCTCACAAACATTGGAGATTATTGGGATGATGCCACTATTGACAAGATCACAAAACTACTGCATGAATATCAGGACTTGTTTCCAACCAAGTTGAATGACATGAAGGGCATTAAAGGGACCATGGGAGAAATGAAGATCCCCTTGAAACTAGATGTAAGGCCAGTCAAGCAGAGACCCTACAGACTGAATCCCAAGTATAAGCAGAAAGTCAATATTGAATTAGACAGAATGTTGGAAGCAGGAATCATAGAACTTGTTAAAGAGTCAGAATGGATTAGCCCTATGGTGGTTCAAGATAACAAGATAGGAGAGATCAAAATCTGTGTAGAATTGAGGAAACTAAATCATGCATGTTTACATGACCCATTCCCTACACCATTTACTAAGGAAGTGTTAGATAATGTGGGAGGACAGGAAGTTTACTCCTTCATAGATGGATTTTTAGGTTATCACGAGATCAGGATTACCAAGGAAGATCACCATAAGACCACATTTGCAACAGAATGGGGTTAATACCAGTACACAGTGATGCCTTTTGGATTGAAGAATGCACCAACCATGTTTTCTAGGGTGGTGGTCGAAGCATTCAAAGAATTTCTACATAAATTTTTGGAAGCATATTTTGATGATTTGACTGTTTTTAGCTTATTGCAAAATCATATTGAATGTTTAAGACTAATGTTGGATAAGTTCAAGCAATGTTAGGTTTCCCTGAACCTGAAGAAGTGCATCTTCTTTTCACCCTTTGGAGTGTTGCTAGGCCATATTGTGTGTAAGCAGAGGTTGCTGGTAGATCCTTCCAAGATTTCCATCATTGTTGATCTACCCCCTCCTACTTCAGTAAGATAGCTGTGCAGTACACTGGAACATATTGGATACTACATAAACTTCATCAAGGTCTATGCACAGATAAAAACACCCATAGAGAATCTTTTAAAGAAAGATTGTCAGATTCAATGGTCAGAGGAATGTCAATGAAGCTTTGACACACTGAAACAAAAAATGGTTATTGTGCCTATTCTGGTTTTTCCAGATTGGAGTAAGGAATTCCATGTGCACGTCGATATGTCATCTATTTCTTTAAGATCAGTGTTAGCACAACAAGGAGCAAGATATATTGACCATCCATTAGCCTTTGCTAATGGGAAGCTCTCAACAACTGAGATAAATTACACTACTACTAAGAGAGAAGGTTTAGCCATGGTGTATGCACTGCAGAAATTTCGTCACTACTTGTTGGGAGGACACTTTAAGATGTTCATTGATCACTTTGCGTTGAAGTACCTAGTCAACAAGCCAGTGTTGGGGGGAAGTATATGCATATGGATTCTATTATTTTAGGAATATGATTTCAAGATTGTGGTCAAGCCAGGGAGAATGAACAAGGGACCTGACCACCTGATTGTCTATGTTAGAACATGGAGAGGAACCTAATAGTTTGGAGGATACACTACCAGACGCACAATTGCTGGCCATTAGAAAGGTTGATGATCACTTCATCGAGATAGTTCAGTTCCTATCTACAGGAATGGCACCTCACAAATATACAATTATTCAGAAGAAACAACTGGTAGTTCGTGATGTGGATTTTTCACTTATAGCTGGACAACTATATAAGATGGGACCTGATGAGATCCTGAGAAGATGTGTTATGGAGGCAGAAAGACCACTGATTCTGGAAGAAGCATATGAAGGCATCGCAGGAGGACACTATGTAGGAAAAGAAACAGTGCAAAAGGTTCTTAGAGTTGGCCTCTGGTGGCCCACTTTACACAAAGACGCTAAGGAATACTTCAAAGCCTACGATGTATGCCAAAGAATTGGAAAACCTTCCAGAAGGGATGAGATGCCTTTATCACCCTAGCTAACCTTACAGCCATTTGAGAAATGGGCCATTGATTTTGTGTGACCTATCAACCCACCAGGAAAGCACATAGGAGCTCGATACATAATCACCGCGACAAAATATTTGATGAGATGGGCAGAAGCAAGAGCAGATAAGGATTGTAGTGAAACTACAGTTGCACAATTCATATTTGATGATATCATAACTAGGTTTGGATGCACGAAGATCCTTATGAGTGATCAAGGTACACATTTTATTAATAATACTATTGAAGCCTTAACTCGGTAATTTGAATTTCACCACCAAAAGAGCACTCCATGACATCCTCAAGCGAATGGTACAGTTGAAGCTTTCAACAAGATCTTGGAGACAACACTGACGAAGATTTGTAGTGTGAACAGAGATGATTGGGATTTGAAAGTACCAACAATGTTATGGGGCTATAGAACCACTTGCAAGAAGCTAACAATGCAGACTCCCTTTAAGTTGGTTTATGGTATAGAAGCAATAGTACCTATGGAATATTTAGTTCAAAACAGGCTTGCGTAGTTGGTATAACTAGAGGAAGACAGATTTATTGCAGGATTCCATCAACAAGTACATAAGGAATGAGAGAAGGCTTACCATGAAAGACACATCAAGAAAAAATCCTTTAAGCAAGGAGATATGGTATTGGTATATGACAACAAGTTCATGAAGTATCCAGGGAAGTTCAGGACACATTGGTTGGGGCCATATGAGTTGGCCTCTGTTACAGAAGGAGGAGTTGCACAGTTGAAGAACTTGAATGGAGAATGGAAGGAAGGTTTAGTGAATGGTACCCGGTTGAAATTGTACTATGACAAACCACTGCCTCCCAGCTCTTAGTAAAAGCAGAAGGAGAAGGGTCTAGGTACCAGGTGTAGTTGAAAATGGGTACTAGACACAGAAAATATAGTATGCACATAGTGGGGAAGGATAAAGCATAAAGTACATGTTGCTCCATAGAGTCTGAAGTTGAAGTAAAAAAGAAGGTTTAGACCTACAGTGCCTCGGGACGAGTCACAAGTGAGTGTTGGGGGCATGTTGGCCCTTGGGTATGGATTAAGAAATAAAGTGAAGAAAAAGGAAAAGAAAAGACGAATTGCGGACTACGTGGAAGGAACATTGACTGAGATTGGGTCGAAGTGGTCAAAGAAGCAGAAGAGAAGGAACAAAGTAAGGGAAAACAAGCCGTTAGATGAGAATATCGAGGAGAACAGATCAGCAAGGAGGACGGATCATGGAAAACTCAGCAAGCAAAAAAATCCACCAATGGATGCTTTGGATCACCTCGCGGGAAAGATGGAAAGACTTGTTGGCGAAGCCGAGAAAATGCAAGTCAAAGTGGACCTAGGGTTTTAGACACCTAGGGTTTTGGTATTTAGGGTTTTGACACCTAGGTTTAGACCTAAGGTTGTCTGAGAGTCATTGTAATGTATAAATGAAGATTGAGAGGAGTGAGGAAAGGTTCATTCGAGGTGGATCATTGTTTATTATTGGATAGATTTTTTTTTATATCGAGTGATTATTGTTATGTGAGAGAGAAGTGTTGTGTGTGAAAGATCTTTGGTATTGTAAGATCTTCAGCTGGGTGCAAAGATCAACCCTGCAGCTGGGTGCACAGGGAGGGGAGAAAAGAAGATAAAGAGAGAGAGATAATATCAAGAAACTGTATGTTTTCATATAATATCAAGAAACACAATTCTGTGGATGTAGCCCTAGGGAGAGGGTGAACCACGTATATCTTGTTGTTCTGTGTGATTGATGTTGTGTTGTTTTTCCTTCTTTTATTATGTTATTGCATCATTGTTTTATATCTGAGATATATCTCGCGCAGTAGGCTTAAATGAGATAAAGGATAACTAGGTTGATGGGTGTTGTTTCCTTGGATCCACTTTGTATTTCCTCTGGTTGTAGACATCTGTGTCCTGCAACTCCCTATTGCTACTTCGGGTGAGACTGCATCTGCTTCATAGGTGTTTCCAAAAGGGCCAATAGTTAGGGCTTGTTGGTGTGTTGTTAGAGTTGAACCTTGGGTATGCCCCTGTGCCAACAGTAACTATGATGACCAGTACATGAGATGGACCACGTCGTGTCAAGAGAGGGGTCAAGAAGTTCCAGAGTTCACCAACACCTTTAATACATTGTGCACCAATATGGGTATCAAATATTTTGAGCGGCATTTGGTTCTGAAATACCATGTAGCTCTACATAGGTACATAGAAATTGAAAGGGATTTTATGGACATCTCATTGGTAGGAGCTGCTTATCGATATGTTGTCAAAATCGAGCTGAAATTTAGGTACCATAACAAACGGGAGTTCGGGTATGCAAATCCACAACAACCAAAGTATGACAAAGACAACCTTAACAAACAACCCCCTGAAAACCAGTCCAAGACAAAGGAAAATAAGGGTCATGGGAAGAGGAAGAAGTAAATTGGTAAGTGGTGTGATTTCCACAAAATCCTCTGGCACAACATTGATGAATGTCGCTAAAAAAAATCATTGGTGGTTGAGATCAAATACAAGAAGCCAAACCCTGATTCAAAATCTGATTCATAAAATAATGGAAAAAGACAGATCATCGATGCAGACCCCACTGCTATTGTCACAATCACAAAAATTCAACCAGAAGAACCAACAATCCTGAAGAGGGGAATGCCTCTTCCATTCACATATGTCAATGAAGGGGACCTTGTTGCATTTCATTTTTGATAGCAGAAGCTAGAATAAACTCATCTCAGCAACGATCGTTAAACAGTTGGGATTTTCGACAACACCACACCCGCAGCCATACAACATTAGGTGGCTTCGCCAGGGATGAGATCTCCATGTCAGTCAATAATGTCGATTGTCATACAACATCCATCCCTTTAGAGATGAGGTGTTATGTGATGTTTCCCCTTTGGATGAGGCATTATATGATGTTTCCCCATTGGATGTTTGTGATGTTATTTTGGGACAACCATATATGTGGAGGCACCATGTTATTTATGAGTCTCAATCCTGTAGTGTTATTGTTACTCTGTGGGGTCATCTCTACAGGATACCAGAGGCAGTTACAACTATTTTTTCACCTAATCAGTGTCACAAGGTATTATCTCATACTACAAAACTCATCTTCATCATAGTTTGTTCAAAAGGTGAATAAAAGAACATTGCAACCGCTACAGCCTTAGTCCAAGCACCTTTTGTCCAGTAGAAGCAGGTCGACAAGATTGAAGGAAAGAGAAAGGATTCCTTCTTCACACATTCATATTAGGTAGCCATATTGGTTAAAAAGGTCCAACCCTTCCAGCTACAGGTTTGTGACAGCCTTCAACAAGCTAAGCATCACAACTTCTCCAACAAGGCAAGCAACTCATCAATATGCAAATTTAACAAACGCTTTTCCCTCTCCCCCAGGAACTCAATGCATTGGATACCATTGCTTCCTAAGGTGGTATGATTGATCCAGGTGGATATCAGTGGCCACCCACCTATTCCAACTAGTTCAAAATAATCTTTTAGCAATTTACTATTTTTAGCAATTTTTCGGTTCATAAACATCCGGGGCCATTTTGAGGGCCGAAATGAAGTTTTTTAGGATCGATCACCTCATTAAAAAAAAGAATTTGATTGATCCCCCAAAATGAATCTCCTCAATGATACCTTTCCAGCGAGCTATTGTGTGCCCCAAACGAAGATTGTATGCCAAAGTTACGCCCTCGGGAAGTTGATACACCAAACTACCCAAAATGGGTCTCACAAAACTGTTGGCTTTTCATCTTCCAGGCTCAGGGTTTAAGACTTTCTTTATGTTAAAAAGGAATTTAGAGACTCATTTTAATCCATATTCTTGCGAATGTTGAACATTTCACTATGTATTTTTACAGTCTTTTACATTTTGCTCATTAATAGAAATTGTGTATTATTGTATATTTGTGTTTATGATTATATATATGATAAATATCTGTTATATTATTTGATATCTGATATATATCTGTACATTTATTTATTATATCTTTTCTCTCATTTTGTGACGAAAATAATCTGGATCAGTGGTATCAGAGCAAGCTCTTATTGATCATTTTTTCTAGTGCATGTCCCCGACGAGGTCTGAGTATAGCAAGTTCAGTCTCAAGCTTGTATATATTAAGTAAAATCGCTCTCATATGTCCAAAAAAAACCTCCATGGTGGAAGAAAATAAAAATGACAGAGCCTACGATTTTATTAATCTATTGCTTGAACAATCTCTCACGCAACAACGAGATGAAATGATGGAGAATTTTTCCCACGTCCTTCAATGCCTGTCGATAACATCTGACTCATCTTCATCAAGAGACTACTTTGGAGATACCTTGGATTTCGGGGTAAGAGTTGATCTGGATATTCCCATATTTGAAGGACAAATAGATGGAGATGCCCTAGAAAAATGGTTAAATCTCCTAGAAGGTTATTTCTGTATTCAAAATTTTTCTGACAAGGAAAATATCACCTTCTCACTCCTTAAATATATCCCACATGTCAAACATTGGTGAGAAAGTTACTGCCACAAAAGGAGTCTAGAATATATGGGGTCGAACCCACTTGGTATTTTTTTGTGGATGCGGTCAAGGAACAATATTACCCTGTTGCTAACTATTATGACCATTACATGAGATGGACCACACTCTGTCAAGAGAGGGGCCAAGCAGTGCCAGATTTCACCAACACCTTTCATACCTTGCAGACCGATCCGGGTATCAAATATTTTGAGCGAAATTGGGTTCTGAAATACCATGGGGCTCTACATAGGTACGTCCAAACTAAAATGGCGTTTCTGGACATCTCATCGCTGGGAGATGTCTATCAATATGCTATCAAAATCAAGTAGAAATTTAAGCACCAGAAAAAATGAGATTTCGGGTCTGTAAATCCACAACAACCAAAGTGTGGTAACAACATCCCTAACAAGAATCCTCCCAAAAACTATTCCAAGCCATAGGAAAATAAGGGTCATGGGAAGATGAAGAAGGACACTGCAAAGTGGTGTGATTTCCAAAAAATTCCCTTACACAAAACTGATGAATGTCGCTCAAAAAAATCATTGGTGGTCAAGATCAAAGACAAGGAGCCGAACCCTGATTCAAAATCTGATTCAGAAAACAATGGAAAAAGAAAGATCATCGACGCAAACCCCACTTCTTTTGTTGTGACCGCAAAAATTCAACAAGAAGAACAGATCGATACTAAAGAGGGGAAACGCCTCTTCCATTCACATATTTTGGTGAAGGGGACCTCATTGCATTTCATTGTTGATAGTGGATGCCAGAAGAACCTCTTCTCAATAGAGGTCGTGAATCAATTGGGATTGTCGACAACACCACACCTACAACCATACATCATAGAGTGGATTCGCTAGGGACAAGATCTTTGTGTCAGTCAACAGTGTCGATTTTCATACTACATCTAGCCCTTCAAGGATGAGGTATTATGTTATGTTGCCATGTTGGATGTCTGTGACGTTCTTTTGGGCTAGCCATATATGTGGAAGCACCATGTTATTTATGATTCTCGACCCCATAGTGTCATTGTTACTCTGGGGTCATCTCTACAAGATACTAGAAGTAGTAGTTCCAAATACCATCCCACCTAAACAGTGCCTCAAGGTAGTATCTCATACTAAAAAATTCATCTTCTTCACAGTTTGTTCAAAAGATGAACATAATAACCCTGCAACCGTTGCAGCCTTAGTCCAGCGAAAGCAAGTCGACAAGATTGAAGAAAAGTGCAAGGATTCCTTCTGCACATAGTCATCTCATGTAGCCAAATTGGTTAAAAATGTGCAACCATTCCAACCACAGTTTCGTGACATCCTTCAACAAACTAAGCATTACAACTTCTCTAGCAAGGAAAGAAACTCATCAAGATGAAAATTTAGCAAATGTTTTTCCCTCTCCCCCGGGAACTCAATGAAATGGATACCATTGATTCCTAAGGATGAAGGATTGATCCAGGTGGATATTAGTGGTCACCCACCTATTCCAATTAGCTCAAAACAATCTTCTAGCAATTTACTTTTTCTAGCAGTTTTTCGGTTCCTAAACTTCTGGGGCAATTTTGAGGGCCTAAATGAATTATTTTCAAGATTGAGAACCTCAAGGATAACCAAAGGAATTTACTGATCCCCCCAAAATTAATCTCCTTGATGATACCTTTCCAACGGACTATTGTGTGCCCCAAACGTAGATTGCATGCCAAAGTTACAACCCCGGGAAGTTGATACACCAAACTACCCAAAACAGTGTCCACAAAAATGTTGGCTTTTCATCTTCCAAGGTTAGGGTTTTGGACTTTATTTATATTAAAAAGGCCTTTAGAGCCTCATTATAATCCATAGTCTTGCGAATGTGAGTAGCCATCACATCTCTTCTTAGAGGTAAGCATCCACCGTTCTAGTGAGTAAGCTGTACATTTCGCTCATTAATAGAAATTGTGTATTACTGCATCTTTGTGTTTATGGTTATATCTATGATAAATATCTATTATATTATTAGATATATGATATATATATGTACATTTCCTTATTATATCTCCACTCCCATTTCATGCTAAAAATAATACGGATCAGTGGTATCAGAGCAGGATGTTCTTGATCATTTTTTCTAGTGCATGTCCCCGATGAGGTATAAGTATAGAAAGTTGGGTCTAGAGCCAGTCTCTATTAATGAAAATCTCTCTTGCATGCCCAAGAAACCATCCATGGAGAAATAAAATAAAAATGATAGAGCAGACGATTCTATTAATCTATTGCTTGAGAAATCTCTCACGCGACAGAGGGACAAAATGATGGAGATATTTTCCCACATCCTTCAATGCCTGGCAATAATAAGCAACACATCTTCATCAAGCGACCACTTTGGATATACCTCATATTTAAAGGTACAATTTAATTTGGATAATTCCCATATTTGAAGGAAAGATAGATGCAAATGCCCTGGAAAAATGGTTAAATCTGCTAGAAGGTTATTTCTCTGTTCACAATTTTCCCGACAGGGAAAATATCACCGTCACACTCCTTAAATCTCTCCCCCATGTCAAACATTGGTGGGAAAATTATTGGGAGAAAAGTTCCATAGAGGAGTCTGGAATATATTGGGCCGAACCCACTTGGGATTTTTTTGTGGATATAGTCAAGGAACAATATTACCATGTTGGTAACTATGATGACCAGTACATGAGATGAACGACGTTGCATCAAGAGAGGGGCCAAGAAATGCCAGATTTCACCAACACCTTTCATACCTTTCACACCAATATGTGTATCAAATAATCTGAGCAGAGTTTGGTTCTGAAATACCATGGGGCTCTACATAGGTACATCCAAACTAAAATGGAGTTTTTTTATATATCATTGGTGGGAGATGCCTATCAATATGCTTTCAAAATTGAGAAGAAATTTAGGCACTAGAAAAAATGGGAGTTCGGGTCTACAAATCCACAACAAACAAAGTATGATAAAGATGGCCCTAACAAACAACCTCCCAAAAACCAGTTCAAGCAATAGGAAAATAAGGGTCACTGAAAGAAGAAGAAGGACACTCGAAAGTGGTGTGATTTCTACAAAATCCTCTGGCACAACACTGATGAATGTCGCTCAAAACAATAATTGGTGGCCGAGATCAAATACAAGGAGCCAGAAATTGATTTAGAATATGATTCAGAAAATAATGGAAAAAGATAGATCATCGATGTAGACCCCACTTCCACTTTCACGACTGCAACAATTCAACCAGAAGAACCAACAGATCATGAAGAGGGGGTGTTGAGTTGAGAAAAAGGTACAAATATCCTCCTTATCACCATGGTTTATGATATAATATTGATTGAAAATTCTATTAATTAGAAATAATTAGGACATAAAATGATTAAAAAGTCTTCTAGAAATATTATTGAGTGATATTAGGTAATTTATGAATTTCGGTTTGAATTGTTTGATTTTATTGCAGGAATGGACAAATATTGTTAAAATAAAGATATCTAAGAAGATTATGAAGATGCGTAAACTATTGGAGGTTGAAGAAATCAGGTGAAAAGAAGTTTTGAGGAAGATTGATTCTCTATTTTGTAATCTTTATAAATAGTAAAATCAATCATGAGGATCTCTCGATCCTCAGGATAGATTAATTTACCCATATCATTGTAATATATAGAAGGTGATGAACTATAGAGAACAATACAAGAAAATTATCCAAGCATTTAGATCTATGAATCGCTCTCCACAAGCAGTCTATTGTAAAAATTTTACTAGTTATGAAGTTAATGGAAGCCTTGATCATTTTTACCATCTTTGCATACTGAGTTTCTAGCAATAGTGCTTCTGAAGACCATGGGCCTAGTCGGAAGGAGTCACTGTCTCAATCTGTAATTGTATCAATTTGATTTCAATTCTGTGATTTAAATCTCTTTGCAACAGTTAATATAAATGCATGAGTGTGTTGATGTGTTTATAAATTGGTTATGCTATTTTACAAAGGATAGATGTTTCATTAGATTATCGATTGCTATTCCATTTTCCATTGTTGTAGTTTATTGCTTGAAAGTTCCTCTCATTTTCACATGTGTTGTTCCTTTTATTAAATTTACAATTGTTGTTCCTTTTTCTTAAATCTTCATTTGTTTTTCCTTCGTGATTTTACAATACTTAGTTGTTATTTTCCAGCAAGTCAGACAATCATTGATAGATCAGGTTTATAACATATTTTCATAGATTAAATTCCTATTTCTTAGCTAGATGAATTCAACGAATTTGTTAATGCCTTTGATTCACAACATGCTATTGATTAGATTATAATTATGTTGAGTAAGATCTTAGTTTCAGAGTTTTAATGAATGTGTGAGGAACTTGATTGTTGATAAACTCATACTTGTTTTGACTACATGATTTTAAACCTCTACAACTATTTGCATAGACTTTGCTGATATTCTTGAAAGAAAAGATGAATCCTTGGTTTATAAATTAATGTTAAAGTAAGGTTGTTTTAGGACATCTTTAGAGCCCAACATTTTGGCATCGTTTCCAGGGAGAATGCCAAAGATAGCATAGGTTGCATCTCTGGAGGATGAGGTATTGAAAACGGAAGGTAAGAACCTACGTAGGCAACAAGTAAAATGCTTGTGCTAACGCCTACCTTTAGTTGATGCATAGAGGTCATATAGGTACTTAGAATTTTGTGTGAGTGTGTATGAATAAGAAGAAAGAACCTGAAAAACCAAAACCACCACCAAAAACTACAAAATCCCAGGGCTCGGTTCCCCCTGGAAGAAGCACTTTCATAGACGAAATCATCCAAAAAGATGAATATCAAGCCTCGGTTGGACCTCGAAAGGGTTCTACCTGAATCCCTCAAGCAACAAATTCACCAACTGCATCTCATGTTGAGGTTCATAGCACAACTGAAGGGACTGAACAATTTTTTCAAAATACAGATACTCCACATCTTGTCCCTTTAGACGAGGGAAACTCTTGTAATTTGGAAGGAGAAGGGGAGACCAGTGGGGTTGCTAAAGAAAAACCATCGCCACCACCTTATCCTAGATCTCCTGTGATTTTGATAGGAGAAGGTACATCTGAAATCCAAATAGAGGTAGTGCAATTAAATCCCCTAAGGGACCAAGTAATCAATCATCCCAAATAGAACACCCAAATCGAGAAATCCCTGAAGACTATTGGAATATCTTTGACCAAATGGAACAGCAAAATCCACCACGACCTCAGACTTCCACCTTGGAATATCCTATAGTCGATCTGGTCTCTAATGCCCCAATGAAAGCCATTCCATTACAAAATCTTCCAACCTTTCATGGATTAATCTCAGAGGACCCTGATGCATTCTTATTCAAATTTGATGTCCTGTGTAGAGGTTATGACTACACCTTTGAACCCCATAAGCTAAAGCTATTTCCTTCCACCTTGAAAGGAGTATCTTTTCAATGGTTTATGGGATTAGGAGGAGGAACTATAAATTCATGGGATGAAATGAAACAAGCCTTCTTGACGAAATATCAAGATTACTGTAGAACCAGGGATCTAAAAGATGAAATCTTTCAAATGATTGCAAAATAAAATGAGACACTAGAAGAATATGTTGAAAGGTTTCAATATAATTTGCAAATATCACCTTACGGTACACTACCAGGTGAGGTACTTAAAGAAACTTTGATAAAATATATGAGGGATGAATGGCTAGAAACACTGAATTTAATGGGGAAAGGTGATATTTATCAAAAGACTTATGATAACATTATCCAATTGTGCATCAGGTGATCACATGGAAGCACATGAACCAGATCAGGAATGCAAACTCCCCACACCAGAAATAACAACATTACTAGTGGGGGTGTCACCCGAGAAAAAGTTGGTAACCTTTTAGAAAATTTCAAAACTGACATTTTGAGTACTTTGACTACATAATTGGATGTTTTACAGGATAAACAGAAACAAACAGAAGAAAAATAGTCCTTGGCTATATTTTTCCACCGATGCAGAAAGAAACATGGGCTGAGGGAATGTCCATTGTATGTGGTTCAGGTTTCCGCCATATGTGCCAAATACCATGCAACAGAGCAATGTCCATCGCTCCCAAGGATAAAAATTGTCTTTAAAGAAGAGAAAGAGGAAACAAAACCAGTATATCTTATGGCTCAGCGTCGCCAATGTTAGGCTCATCCCCCAGGTACACTACAAGATCCTTCCTCTTTCCTTTATTGGCAGTATGGTCAACAACATAATTCTAGAAACACATAGTAGGGCCAACCATTCGCTAACCCCACCTGGTAGTCCCAACAATATCCTACTACACCCTGGCCAAATCAATCAGCTACAAATCCCACCTAGCCAAATCAACCAACTCCAAATCCCACCTGGCCTAACTCGCAATACCCTACCCCATCATGGCATAATTCAAATAATAACCCTTATCCTTCACAGTGGACTAGCACAACTTCCCAAGCCCCAAATTGGAATCAAAACTGGTAGCGTCCCATGGGGATGACCAATCAACTCATGGGGATGGCTCCTCAAGTTCAACCCACTTCACAAGATCCACTCCAATTACCCCAGAACCCTTAACCTCAAATGAACCCTCAATTACCAGCTAAACACAACCCAAATCCTAATAATAGACCAGCCCAACTTGTGCAAATGATTGAGAATTTGGATGGGGAAATCAACTTTGTAGGATGAAGGCAGTCACAGAGGCAACATCAAAACCACTTCGAGTCTCGGATCTATCCCTCCAAGACTCAGAGAGGGATCTCTCTGTTTTATATAGATTTGTTTGAAAAGGGATATTAGGCTAGTTATGTAGAACATAGGTTTGTTTATGGATTTTGAATTGGTTTGGTTGAGACATAATAAAGGACCATTGGGTAGAATGGAGTCAGGTCATGAAATTCAATGGTTTACAGTTCAACACAGGCTGAGTACCTCCCTCAAACACTGAGGCAAAATAGGAACCTTGCTCAGCAGGTATAAAGTGATGTAAAGGTAGTCTGAAAAAGAAAAGAGTCCATTGTAATAAGGGGCATCTGACAAAGGATGAATCTCTTATGTCAGTTTTAGAAGAAATAAAACAAGAGGTAGACCATGAAACAGGGCATCTGACCAAGGATGAATCCTGGAAGGAAAACCATAGACACATAACAATTTTCAACTACATAAGATGCACCTAACATGGGTGAATCTCTACATGCAGCTGCAGAACAATCGACATACAAAACTAATGGCTAAAACATAGTATCTAGCTATGGATGGATTTTGTAATAGGACATAAAAAATACATGACGAGCCTATTCTATGATGAAAGGAGCACCAAAGGGTGAATTCCAATCATACTACTCTTATAAATAAGTTGTAAGATACAAATAAACAAAGAAGAGACATTGCTGACCAGAAACACCATGATGAACCTCAAGTCCTAAGTAGGCTTGTTGTGTTAAATTAACAAAGAAATGAACATGGTCTTTCTTACATCTGTTGGGATTTCCCGACACCCAAGATTTATAGGGCCCAGGGAGATTCTTTCACATAGGTTGAACCTCTCTTATTTCAAAACATGAAGTATTTATCCCCATTATTACAATGATCGTGTCATCAAATGACTATGATTTCATTCAATCAAATCTAAACTAACAATATTGCACTGCAGAAAAATTGGGATTTCGCCAGCACTGAACAGATTTCTTTAAATGTGTGTCAATTATCAGTTAATGGTAACATATTTTGATAGCCTTTGATGATTATTTGACCACCTTTGAGTGGATTTCATATCTTTAGATCAGGATATGGTAGGATTTTGTGGAGATCCAGTCGATTTTTCCTTCGCCAGATGTCATCCTGTGGAAAATTTTCCCTCCTCAAATTCTGAAAAAAGGGGTCCCAATGAATCTTCTATTCTCCAAATATGAGAGGTATGTGTAAAAAATGGGGGAGTTTTTTGTATATCAACTAGTTTGGAACACAAACCTCCTTTATTTTTTCTAAATTCATTTCAAGATCTCCAAAACATCTCCTGCAAAATGGGGACTGTAACAGGAAAAATCAGAATTCTGGAAAAATAGGACTCGAAGATGGCTTCGATTCAACTTGATCATGGTACCTGTGAAAAAACTGGGAGAGGTTTGTGTTCTTCAGCCCATTATGAACAAAAACCTCTTTCAGTTTTTTAAAATTCATCTCCGTTTTCCCAGAAACGTCTTCTAAAAAAGACTGGTCAAAAACGTTGTGAAAGCGTTTTTTTTGGGAAAGATGGTAATTCTGGACCCCCCCCCTAAGGTGGTAAGTTATTTTAGGGGGGGGGGGGGGGTATGCTGGCTTGTGGATCTTCCATGTGAACAAGAGTGGTTTTAGGAAACTACTTATTCTGGACCCCCCCACTCTCGTTAAAGTTCGGATGGCAAGGGGGGTCTGCTATGATTTATGTCCATGGATTTGATTTTACTTGGGATGTGAATGTGAAGTTGTGGGTGGGTAGAAACTTAGGATAGTATTTTAGTTTGGTTTTTAAATATTTTTTATTTTTAATTATTTTTTATTACATGTTTTAGTTTATTTTAATATTTGTATTTTATATTTTGTTTATTTGTTATGTATTGTATTTTGTTTTTATGTTTTTAATTTTGCTTTGTGTTTTGTTTTTGTTTATTAGTTTTATTAATTTGTTTTGTTTTAATTTTTATATATTTTATTTATTGTTTGTTTATTATAATTTTTTTTTAATTTGTTTTATTTCTAATTTGTTTATTATATGTTTTATAATTTGTTTCTATTTTTTATTTTTATTAATGTTAACATTTTAATTCTAATAAACTAACTTAATTACTAATTTAATTAATTAACAATTGATTAATTACTAACAAGCTAACTCAATTATTAATTAATTTATTATTAACAGGTCTAATCTAACTATTAACCTAATGTTTTTATCCTGAGTTTGTTTATTCATGGAGGGATAAGATTGGCGAAGGGGTGAAGGAATGAAGGGTGAGGGACTGAAGGGCGCAACGGTGGATGAAGGATGCAACAGGGTGATGGAGGATCGGGCAAAAAGGATGGAGGGGGGGAAATGAAACAACCGAGAGACTAGCAAGCCAAGAACTTCATCACGGGGGTGATGCCAAATAGAAACTGAAGAATCGAGTTACCTATAATTATAGGACCCCAACATAGGCTCCACCTGTGGATGGCAGCTCTTTCAGGAGGTGTCAAGAACCACTGAACTCTGAACATGCAGGCCGATGCTTTATTCTTTGGGCCATGAAGTCACTGCAGCGATAATCTTCGAACTAGCTCAGATTTGACTGAACATTGAATTAGATATCATCAACTGCGAACTCTGTTGGAAACTATACAATACTAAAAAATATGCTCAAATGACTCAGCTTATTAAAAACCGCTACCTACCCTACACTACTGACAATTTCGTTGTTCTAAATGATACAATAATGCCAGTGCAGCTAGTCAAGCAACTTCTCTAATAAATCTGCTCTTTTAATGTTTTCAAACAATACCAAAAATAGAACTTGCACAGGCAACACAAACTAATCTCTAGTTTGATCTTTACAACACAAAGCCCTGGGTCTGTAGACAATTCCAGAGACTTTGGGAATCAATGGGTATTCTAAAAAGAAAAACTCCTCCATATAGACAGCTACAGGATCATGATAAACCTGACCTATCTTCTGATGTTCAAATTCAACCAATTCAACCTCATGATTTGGTACTATATTTATGCTATCTAGATCCTCAAAAAATTCTTGATATGGCTGCAAATGTTCTGGTGGGTTTTGAATGATACTTCTATTGAACACACCCCTGTAGCTAACTGTCTGATCATATCCATATCATAACAATTTTTGAAATCATTGGGGGTAAATGAAAACTGACTTTGAAAACACACATTATCCAGAATATCAACTATAGGGTCATAAAATGATTTAGATAATGGTGGCATTGGCTCTACTGTTACTTCATGGCTTACACTGTGACTTTCAACTAGAATCTGACCAAGATTCCCTCCCAAAATTTGAAATGAATTAAAGCACAGAGGCAATGAATCAAGATAGATCAGCTCATCACCTGTTTCAAGCTTCATGATTTCATTTGAGGTTTGACCATCAAAAAGGCTCAAGGGTTGCAACTCTGGATCATCTTCTGTATCTCCCATGTTTTCCTTAACTGATGCATAAGAACTTTCCTCTTCCTTTCTATGTGAAATCTGCTTGTAATGTTTTCTTATGAGTGAGGTAAAACATAAGGGCAGGCAGTTTGCATTTTCTTGCAAATTTTCTGCACTTTCCTCCTTCAAAATTTGAAATGAATTATAATCTAATGGTACAGATTTGCATTCCATTGTTTTGAATTCTTCTTTAGGCTCTGAATTCTCCCCTGAACTTTGAAAATCAAAGAAGCTTGGAGATTGTAATACTGGATATAAAATAGCCTCTTTCTCAACACTAACATCCTTCACTATCTCATCAGAAGATTTGCCTTCTTTGATATTTAACACTTGTTCATAAATTTCCTTCAAAAATTTAACAGAAGAGAAGCATAAGGGTAAAGTCTGTCCACTTACCCCGATATATTTTGCACTTTGGTCATTGTTGTCATAATTTCCATGTACAAATTGATTTTCCTGCTGGGATTGCAAATTATCTTCTTCCTCCCAATCATATGTGGCTGATTTCTTTGAAAAATCCAATGTGGTATAATCATTATTGTACCAATCAAGCTTGGGTTAAACATTCATGGATGAAATTCCATTAAACATGCATATCATATCAGGAGAATCCTCCTCCATCTTCTAATTTTGAACTTCATCTTCGATTGTGTTGTGAATTGAATACATGAAATAATCATTGGCTGGCTCAGAATACTGAGGCTGGGATGAAAAATGTTTGGGAACATTGATCCTTTTCCATTTTGGTGCTAATGGAACATAAGGTCTTTGAAAAACAAGCTCATCTTTCCGGCTATTCTTCTACATCATCTCTCTTACAGTGTTTGCCAGAACATCTAGTTTCACTTCTAAGGATGTCATTCGTTCCTCTTCTATTCTATCTTCCTCTTCTACCCCTAACTTTGCCTTTCAGTTCAACAAGTTATCTTCCACATCAACTGCAACCTTTTTCATTTCTTCAAGTGTTGCAGTGTTCCTTTCTCTTAATTGGAATGTCATCTCAGGATCAAAAGCATTTGGGTAATGCAAGTGAGTTGATCCTGGGGGTGGCCTTATATCAATCTACATTGCATGGTACACCTTGTTGAACCTTGCTGAAAACTGATGTACTGTCTCCACTGGTCGTCTTTTCAAATGGTCATACTCTTCTAGGATGAGAAAGACATTTCTCATGATAACCCATCAGTCTAGGAATTTTTTTACAAACTGATGGAAATTGCTAATGCTTGCAGCTTGGAGATTCTTAAACCAATTCTTGACTTTACCTTGCAATGATAGGGAAAACATTTTGATCCAGACATCATCATCTTCCACCTCAAACAGATCAACAAAATCCTCAAGACTTTCGATGTGCTTTTCAGCAGTGATCTTCACATTTTCTCCATCAAACTTGGGCAGATTATTGATGTAATTGACAGGGAGGTCATCGAGAATAGGAGAGAAAAACAGAGGCTTGTATCTATCTGGGACTTTCATAGGTATAGGAGGTAAAACAAAGAGCTTATAAATATCTTGAGATTTATCTTGAAACTCTGGGAGTTTTACATATGTGTTAGAGATCTTGACAGCTGTGGGGAATAAAGCAGAAGGCTTATGTCTGTCAAGGATTTCTACAACTGTATGAGTATATACATGATCTAGAATCTGGGGCTTAGTCTCTTGAGGATCATCAATTAGCATGTGTTCAATGCAATCTTCAGCAATGTACTTTTGATCAAGCTTAGAATAAGATAGAACATAATTACATATAAAACCAAAGATGTCTTAAATGTAATTTGGGCTTGAGTACCTGATATTTCTAGGCTGCTTGGTCATGCTTCAGGTTCTTTCTCCAGTGGATTCTTTGAGTTGGCACTATCTGGAGTTGATTGGATTCACCAGGTGAAATATTTCAGCCTTCTTGTGTCTGGTCACTCTCCACCATCAGTGATCAGATCTGAAACTTTGAAGTGTACTACTGGGGAAAGTTCCCCAGTATGGTCGCCATTCTCTTATAACTCTGTAATTTTCCAAAGGCTATGAAGGCAGTCACAGAGGCAACTTCAAAACCACTTCGAGTCTCGTATCTAGCCCTCCAAGACTCAGAGAGGTATTTCTCTATTTGATATAGATTTGTTTGAAAAGGGATATTAAGCTAGGTATGMAGAACATAGGTTTGTTTATGGATTTTGAATTGGTTTGGTTGAGACATAATAAAGGACCATTGGGCAAAATGGAGTCAGGTAATGAAATTCAATGGTTTATAGTTCAACACAAGCTGACAAACTCCCTCAAACACTGAGGMAAAATAGGAACCTTKCTCAGCAAGTATAAAGTGATGTAAAGGTAGTCTGAAAAAGAAAAGAGTCCACTGTAATAAGGGGCATCTGACAAAGGATGAATCTCTTATGGCATCTTTAGAAGAAAGAAAACAAGAGGTAGGCCACCAAATAGGGAATTTGACCAAGGATGAATACTGGAAGGAAAACCATAGACACATAACAATTTTCAACTACATAAGCAACACCTAACATGGGTGAATCTCTACATGCAGTTGCATAAGAATCAACATACAAATCTAATGGTTGAAACAGAGTATCTAGCTATGGATGGATTTTGTAACAGGACATCAAAAATACTTGACGAGCCTATTATATGATGAAAGGAGCACAAAAGGGTGAATTCCAATCATACTACTCTTAGAAATAAGTTGTAAGATACAAATAAACAAAGAAGAGACATTGTTGAGCAGAAACACTGTGATGAATCTCAAGTCACAAGTAGGCTTGCTGTGTTAAATTAACAGAGAAATGAACATGGTCTTTCTTACATCTGCTAGGATTTCCCCACACCCAAGATTTACAAGGCTCATAGAGCTTCTTTCACACAGGTCGAACCTCTCTTCTTTCAAAACATGAAGTATTTATCCCCATTATTACAATGATCATGTCATCAAATGGCTACGATTTCATTCAATCAAATCTAAACTGACAATATTGCACTGCAGAAAAATTGGGATTTCGCCAGCACTGCACGAATTTCTTTAACCCTTTGTTAATTATCAGTTACTAGTAACAAATTTTGAAAGCCTTTGATGATGATGTGGCCACCCCTGAGTGGACATGATATCTTTAGATCAGGAGATGGTAGTATTTCGTGGAGATCCAATCGATTTTTCCATCTCTAGATGTGATCCTGTGGAAAATTTTCCCTCCTCAAATTCTGAAAAAAGAGGTCCCAATGAGTCTTCGATTCTCCTAATATGAGAGGTCTATGTAAAAATCAGGGGATTTTTTTGTATATCAACTAGTTCTGAACACAAACCTGCTTCAGTTTCTAAATTCGTTTCTAGTTCTTTGAAACATCTCCCGCAAAATCGGGACTGTAACAGGAAAAATCGAAATTCTGGAAAACTAGGGCTCGAAGATGGCTTTGATTATCCCTTCTCGTGGCACCTGTGGAAAACATGGGAGAGGTTTTTGTTCTTCAGCCCGTGTAGAAAAAAAACCTCTTTCAGTTTTTTAAAATTCATCTCCGTTTGCCCAGAAACACCTTCGTAAAAAGACTGGTCAAAAACATTGCGAAAGCGGGTTTTTGGGGAAAGGTGGTAATTTCAGACCCACCCTGAGGTGGTAAGTAGTTTTAGTGGGGGAGGGTGTTCGATGGCTTGTAGAGCTGCCATGTGTCCAGGAGTGGTTTTAGGAAACTACTTATTCCAGACCCCCCACTCTCGTTAAAGTTCGGATGGCAAGTGGGGGTCTGCTATGATTTATGGCCGTGGATTTGATTTTACTTGGAATGTGAATGTGAAGTTGTGGGTGGGTAGAAACTTAGGATAGTATTTTAGTTTGGCTTTTAAATACTTTTTATTTTGATTTTTGTTTTATTACATGTTTTAGTTTATTTTAATATTCGTATTTTATATTTTGTTTATTTGTTATGTATTGTATTTTGTTTTTATGTTTTTAATTTTGTTTTGTGTTTTGTTTTTATCTATTAGTTTTATTACTTTGTTTTGTTTTAATTTTTATATATTTTATTTATTGTTTGTTTATTATAATTTTTGTTTTAATTTGTTTTATTTCTAATTTGTTTATTATATGTTTTATAATTTGTTTTTGTTTTTTATTTTTATTAATGTTAACATTTTAATTCTAATAAACTAACTTAACTACTAACTTAATTACTAATTTAATTAATTAACAATTGATTAATTACTAACAAGATAACTCAATTATTAATTAATTAATTAATAATTAATTTATTATTAATAGGTCTAATCTAACTATTAACCTAATGTTTTTATCCTGAGTTTGTTTATTCATGGAGGGATAAGATTGGCGAAGGGGTGAAGGAATGAAGGGTGAGGGACTTAAGGGTGCAGCGGTGGATGAAGGATGCAACAGGGTGATGGAGGATCAGGCGAAAAGGATGGAGGGGGGAAAATGAAACAACCAAGAGACCAACAAGCCAGGAATTTCATCACGGGGGTGATGCCAAATAGAAACTAAAGAATCGAGTTACCTATAATTATAGGACCCCAACAGGGTGAAACAAACTTTGGTTGAGGTTAGGGCACATAATTTCTCCTGAAGAAAGTAACATCCACCAAGAGGAGGAGAATGAAAATAATATACAACCAACAATAACACCCTCGACTGTGGTCATAACGGAAGAAGTAGAGCAGGGGGGAAACACAGTCAAGCAACAAAATCCTAATAAGGATGTAATTCCTCCTCCCCCATTTCCTGAGAGATTAATGATAGCAAAACCAATTGCATACCCTAACTTTGATATTGTCGAGGAACTTAAAAAATTATATGTTAAAAGACCACTTCTACAGGCTCTGCAAGATATTCCTATCTATGCAAAAACGATCAATGAATTATGTGGAAAGAAACCTGTCAAAAAAGATAAGAATCCATCAACCATCCATGTGGTAGGATCCTTGTCCTATCTTATTCTAGGCAACTAGGAGCCGGTCAAGTATATAGACCCAGGGAATCCCATGGTAACAGTTCATATACAGGGCTGTTGTTTTCCAAATACACTAGTGGATTTGGGAGAATCCATTAACATTCTGACCATCGAAACCTATAACACCTTGGGTATCACCTCCTTCGAACCTACTTCAATTATGTTACAATTGGCTGATAGATCAGTGGTTAAATCGGCCAGCACATTACAAGATATAGCAATTTTGGTCGATTCCTGGGAATACCCAGTTGATTTCCTTGTTATCAACCCAAGAAGTGGACTCATTGGACACCCATTGATACTGGGAAGACCATGGATCACAACAGAAGATGCATACATAGGGTGTCGCACGGGAAACATGACTATTGCTAGAGGAAGTGCTACAAAGAACCTCATCATGTATCCTCCGGCTAGACTGAGTTTGCCTATCATACATAAACAGTTTCCACAACCTAGATATCCAGAAAATAATCTACGATCTCCTTTCACATTGGAATAAGATCTCATACTCAGAAACCAACTAGAAGATGATGTGATCAATAGCTTCATTAACAACCCAACCATTATAAGCAACCCAACATGTCAAGTGCTAAAAGCTATCTTAGATAATGAAGCGCAGGGAGATCCTCTGAAAGAATTAATGGAGCAACAGATTCCCACTACTGTTGTCCATAACATCATGTCAGTTGAAATTGCACCAGGGAGGTTTCTGAATATTAATGCTAATTTGAATGAGCAACAACAGCAAAAATTGATTCAGATCCTTTCTAAATATCAACAATATTTTTCTTAGGAGTATCCTGATATGAAGGGAATCGACCCCCAACTCTGTGCACACCATATTTATATTGAGAAAGATTCCCAACCCATATGAAATCCCTAATGAATATTGAACCCTCATCTTAGGGATGTTGTTAAAGAAGAGTTACAGAAACTATTGGATGTAGATTTCATATATCCTATTTCAGACAGTCGGTGGGTCTCTCCACTAGTAATCGTCCCCAAAAAGAATGGGAAATGGCAGATCTGTCTAGACTACAAAGAAATCAATAAAGTTACCCAAAAATGCCACCTTCCTTTACCTTTTATCGACCAAGTCCTTGATACTTTAGCAGGGAATCATTTCTTTTCCTTCCTAGATGGTTTTAGTGGTTATAATGAGATCCAGATTGCTCTGGAAGACCAAGATAAACTACATTTACATGTCCCTGGGGTACCTTTGCATATAGATTATTTCCCTTTGGATTATGTAATGCTCCAACCACATTCCAAAGAGCCATTCTAAGCATATTTTATTATTTGATTAATGAAGGACTTGAAGTTTACATGGATGCTTTCACCCCTTATGGCACGAATTTTGATCAAGCTCTAAGCAATCTGGAGAAGGCACTGGAATGATGCATTGCTACCAAGTTATTTTTAAGTCACGAGAAATGTCATATGATGATGACCGAAGGTGTGGTACTAGGACACTATGTTTCTGCAGATGGAATAAAGGTAGACCCAGCAAAAATAGAGGTAATCCTTAATCTGCCTACACCTCGTACACAAAATGAGGTACGTAGTTTCCTTAGCACTATGGGATACTATCGCAGATTCATAGAAAAATTTTCAAGAACAACCACACCTTTACATGCTTTAACTGGTAATGAGAAATTTCAGTGTTCTGAAAAGTGTGATGTTGCATTTGCAGAAATCCAAAGGCTGGTTTCAGCAGCACCGATGCTGAGAGGACCAAACTGGAAGTTTCCATTCCACATATCTATAGATGTTTCGGATATCACCATAGGTGTAGTCCTTGGACAGGAAGAATACAAGAAACCTTATGATATTTATTTTATTCTCAAAAATATTACTCCCGCTGAATTAAATTATACAGTAACAGAAAAATAATTTTTAGTCGTTATACATGCTATTAATAAATTTCGTCACTATATAATAGGCTATCCAATTATTCTATATACTGATCATTCTGCTATCAAATATTTATCTAACAAATTGATTACTAATGGATGGGTTACTCAGTGGTTATTACTATTGCTAGAATTCAACATCACCATCAAGGATCGACCCAAAAGACAGAATCTCATTGCAGATTTCTTGTTTTGCATACCAAAAAAAGATGATTCTTTGACAGTTGAAGACCGATTTCCAGATGAACACCTGCTCATTGTCACTGTTAAGATTCCTTGGTATGCTGATGTGGCAAATTATCTAGCAGCTGGGAAACTACCAGCACAGTTATCATCAAGAGAAAGGAAACTGATCATCCAGCACAGTGCATGGTTCACCTGGATTGGTGGATATCTTTTCCACACAGGGGCTGACCTCTAGATCCAAAGATGTGTAAGAGATAATGAAATTTACAATGTCTTGAAGTTGGGTCATGATGAGCCCTGTGGCGAGGATTTTGCAAAACGCAGAACTGGGCATAAGATTTTACTGATTAATTACTATTGGCCCTCAGTATTTAAATATGAGAAGAAGTATGTCCAGGCCTATGTTATCTGTCAAAGGATGGGTCGACCCGACCAAGCTAATGAAATGCCCCTGCAAGCAAAAGTAGTCACAGAACCTTTCGAGAGATGGGCACTAGATTTTTTTGGCCCCTTCAACCCAAAATCAAATCATAAGGCTTATATCTTAGTTGCAACAGACTATATGACCAAATGGGTAGAGGCAGTAGCCTTGTCAAACGCAATGAAGGAAGTAGTCATTAAGTTTATCTTCTAATTATTTCTACGCTATGGATTACCCAGGGAAGTAATCACTGATGGAGGGTCACAATTTACAACCCATAAAATCACGGCTACCCCGCGCAATTATCATATTAAACACAGAGTTACTTCCCTCTACCACCCACAAGAAAATGGACAAGTAGAAAGTACCAGTAAAGTCTTGGAGGCAATTTTGACAAAAACTGTCTCAAAAAACCATTAGAATTGGGCAACTGAGATTCCAAATGCTTTATGGGCCTATCCCACGACATTGTGTAACACTACTGGCTACTCTCTTTATCATCTAGTCTATGGCAAAGAACCCATGTTTCCAATTGAATTCGAGATCGAGACTCTAAGGATGGCCCAGGAAATTGGACTGGATCTTATAGAGGCACATAAATAATGCTTACAACAGCTCAATGAGTTATACGAAGCATGCCTATTCGCCCTGCAAGGCACATATGTTATTTAGAAACATAGAGCTAGCTGTCATGATAAACATATCAAGAAGAAATCCTTCCAGAAAGGTGATTGGGCGCTTCTCTACGATTCCATATTTCAGGAGTTTTCGGGAAAAGTACAAATAAGGTAGCTAGGACCGTATGAAATCAACGAAGTTCATGATAATGGCACTGTCACTTTAGTTACCATCAACGGGTCTAGTTGTCCTTTTCTGGTAAATGGACATTGGTTACGACTCTACCATCAACCGCTTTCAAAAGAATCCTTTTGCCAAGAAGTAAGTAAGGACCCTACTGTTCATATTTTAGCTGGCTGGGAAGGTAACCCAACAACTTCAACTTCATAAAATGATGATTTTTATTAGCACTGTACATATTGTATATAGTTTTTTCTTTATAGACTTGATTGAGTTTTTTAGTTTTTACTTTCTAGGGAAGTCACTTGAGAGAATAAGAACTAGAAAAGATGACTGTAATGAATAAAATTAGCACTCTTTTTTGTTCCTTGCTCCTATTTCACTTTGTAAAACCCATCAAATATAAACCATGTTTTCACAGAAGATAAATATGTCATGTTCCGCAACAAAAATTGGGTGACTATAATGAATGCATGACACTAACAAACCATCATTGAATAAACCTACCCACAAAAATTGAATGAATTTAGTTGATGACTAATCAATCCTAGACTCACTAAAACAAAAATGCCCGTGGGAGGTTTCCAATCATTTAATTAGATGGTTAAAGTTTGAACATCATCGTTGTCGTTCCCTTCGTGCAATTGTTGTTCCCTTTACGTAGAGTTGTTGTTCATTTGAACGGAACAACTGTCGTTCCCTTCATGCGATTGTTGTTCCCTTCGCGGGTAGTGTCATCCATTTGAAAGTAACGACTATTGTTCCCTTTGTTACAACTGTTGTTCCCTTTGAATTAATTGTTGTTCCTTTTTCGGATAACGTTGTTCATTTGAAAGGAGCAATTGTTGTTCCTTCTACAGTTTTTCCTTATTGTTGTTCCTTTTTCTCAAAAGTCACGATTCTTTTCTCATGAACAAGCATGCCATTATTACGTTAGCCACTCATTTAGGTATTACCATCACTAATTAATTCTCACTAGCATCACTTCTAATTATCATAGTAATGATTTTTCATTCTTTTGTGGATTACCTATCATACCTTATCGAATTGTTTTTGGATTAATTTCTCTGAATTATCTTAAATATTGTTCATAATACTTAACCACCATAATTTGTTTCTTACCCCTATATATATACATATACTTGAATGAAAATTTTCCTTTATATCGTAATAAGGAGTCTAAAGAACATTTTTTACTTGGAATTCTTACACTTTCTATGCCATCCCTCACTCTTAAGGAGTAGATGAGCCTCCCTTAATAGGGCCTTTAAAAAAAAAAAAAAAACCGATGGAAACAAAAATTGAATATAAGTAATGTAATAAAACTTCACCCACAAATAATAGGGGGTCTCATAATGAGCCACCCTACCATGATCATCAGATAAAAACATACATGACATTCCCACTATGGCTACCACACTAGGGCAATGGCCTTTGGCATTTTTTTCGTCAAAGGACAAGATGTCTCATCACGAGCTGACTTGTTCACTTAGGTTACAATCTAGTGAGTGGAATTATTGTTATCTGGATACCAAACCAAGATAGTGGTATTTTTGGGAAAAGACTATTCAAACTATTTATTAAGGATACAGGCTCATCTATGGGTTAAAAGGAAACCCTATTGAGGCTATGGATGCCTACTGAAAGCAGTGGCTTTGCCTGTGGTATCGAAGTTTACCTTAAATACACCAATTTTTTTGTGTGTTCCTAGACTTCCTTTCCTAACAAAGAGGCTATCATAATGATTATATCCAATAAAAAGGAAAAGTAACAAGGTTATGACATGTGGAATATTTCTAAACACATGAACAAATTTAAATTATTCAGAATCTTTTTCCTTAAATGGTTTTTGACCATCGGTATGTAAATTTGAGTTTCCCACACAAGAGTGATTATTGTTCATGATTATCGTTAAACTTATTGTGAAGGTTATTAATGATTGTTCTCCCAGCGATGGCGACGACGTAGTAATCACCCCTCACTTGAAATACATGACACCATTACACTCGCACATATCGATGGCCGAGATCGACCTTTCCATTTATGAGGGGGTGGATATTCTGCACATTTACCGATAGATCATAATGATTGCAATAAATAACAAAACTCACATTTTGATATACAATTGTTGTTCTATGATATTCACCATTTCTGGTAAAGTTTTCAAAAGTTGGTCAAACTAAGTTGCGGACAGGAATGATAGATGTCCTCATCTGTTTACAGAAGACATGGGTGGGCGAAGTGTACACCGAGATCCCACACTGCTACAGGTAACCGACTAGGCAAGGAAATTTTACATCATCTGGGGAGGACAAAATATTTCAACAGATTGCAGGGGTATGACACAAATATCACTCTATCATTTTTCCATAACTTGCAGAGAGGAGTCTCCGTGGTCTGAAATATACAAATTTAGGTCACTAAGGAAATTATAGAAAAAGTAACAGGCCTTCCCAACGAAGGTATACAGTGGACCGGGAAGTATACAACGCTCAAGGAGGTTGTGGAATCCTTCGTGGAACCTGGAGAAGAACTCGATAAAAAAGGGAAAGGACTCGACCCCACCACTCTCAATGAGCCATGGATGGAGCTAGCAAGAGTAATGCAAAAGTATATCACATGTGATGGGAGGTATGATGTGGTAAGGTCGCACCACCTCAAACTGTTAGCAACACTAAAACAGAGGTTACTGATAAATTTTCCATTTTTTCTAAATGCCATGTTGCATGAAGTTGCTGCAAGAAATCAGAAGGCTAAAGACCCTGTCACTATAATTAGCCACCATGAACTAGTAAAGTTAATAGTAAACAGGGCCCTGATCCAAACTCAAACAACTTGGGGATATTTAATCGAGACCGATAGGTCCCTACAAATTGAACAACCCAAAATCCACCAAGAAACCCCCTCACAGGGAATTGAGACAGCTCTGGAAGAAGAAGGCAGTGCCCAAATTGAAACTCCACTACGCCATCCTGAAATTGAAGAAGACCCCATCTAGCTAGTAGAAACTCAGACCAAATAGGCAAAGCATCAAAGAGGAAGAGACAAATAACAATTGTTGTTCTTGTAACATCTACTGTGAAAAGAAGAAGGGGAAAAAAGATAATTCAACCTGAAAACATTCAGAAAGCTATGCAGACAGAACAACCCTCACAAGACACTCAAGAAAATTCACAGACAGAACTTCCCTCATAAGACACTCAAGAAAATTCACAGATAGAACATCCATCACTTGAAAACCCTATAGAAAAGTTTCTCAGAAGTTATGAGGTAGAGATGGCTCAAGTACTGGGGAATTTAGGGGCATTAATTAATGAAGACATAGACAAGTCTGGAGAGCACCAAGCACCAACTTATTCTAACTCAAACCTTGTTTTGGACCTTCCTCACATGGAGATGCCATCTCCTGAAGGTACACAACAACCAGAACTTCACATTGAGGTAAACAACCCCTTTGAAAAGACAGAGCACCCAGAAGAAACAAGGGAGCAACCACCAACTGATAAGGGTGGGGAAGGCCTTGAAATTCCCTGTAAAAATAAAACAACAGGCAAGGGCCACAATAAAATCAGAAAATTGAAATGGGAAACAAAATATTAAGGAAAAGGGTTAAAAAAATCAAATTATTGAAACAAAAGTTGGTAGACTCAAAGAAACAATTAGATAATTAAGGAAACGGTTGGAGCAAGATGGCAAGGCCTATGAGAGGAAGAAATCCAAAATGACTAGAAAATAGGGAAGAAACCCACTTCCCAAGAAGACCATCCATACCAATTATGTTGGAACACAAACAAAATTGCCCGCTCCTATGGAAACAACAGAGATAGAAACTCAAACATAAATTCCAGCAGCAGAAGAAACAACTGTCCAAACTGAGAGAGTGCTTCCTACAAATTTTCCTGATCCTTTGGACACAATTGATATAGAAACACAGACATATGCCCCAGCAACAAAAGAGATAATTGTTCAGATTGAGGAAACATTTTAGTCTCTTGAACAGGGTGCCATTATTAACAGGATGGAGGCAGAGCTGGTGCAAACCCAACAGACCCTGACTCAATGTAGGAGTGAGATGGTAACCATGGCAGAGCATTAAAAATTTGTTAAACAACTTCAAGCCATGTCAGCAACAGAGAACGAGACTTTTTTTGAGCTCAACAAAGCTCAAGGGAAGGTAAAGAAAGTACAAGGCCAATTAGATAAAGCTTTGGAGCAAATCAAAGATTTTTTCTTTGTTATTCTGATATAGTAGATTGAAGAGCTCCTACTACTAATTATACCTTTTTTTGTTGGAACGTTAGTTTTTTGATGCAGGAGAATCTCAAGTGAGCCAGCGCGAAGGCAAAAGACAACTGGAAAAGCACCCAACACAAATTTTGAAAATGTCTTGAACATTTAATGAAGTCATCAAGTGGAAGCACACTTGTATAATGTAAACGGACCTTGAGTGATTCACTCTCATCCTTAGTAGATAGAAGGCATTTATGATAGTTAATGCAAGTAGATAGAAATTAATGTGTAGATTAGACAGTTTAGAAGGAAGGAGGGAAACGAGATATAGACATCCTCATTGTTTATTGTAACATTAGTATGAAGATTATGAGCAAGAGCATAGAAAAAAGAAGCAGAGAGATGTAGTGAGAATTCCATGTACAAAAGTTCTGGATTAATACAAAAAGGTTTTGATTCAGACTCATGGTGTTCAAATATTCTCTGCATATGCATCTTTGAATGTTATGCTCATGAATGATTTACTCTTTCTATCATGCAATGGATTTTATGCTATGTATGAATGATTTCTTGTTGAATTTCTGAAATCCGAGAGAGAGAGAGAGAGAGAGAGAGAGAGTAAGGGAAATGAGTTTCAATTGTTTCTCTATCTGAGAAAAAGTTCCTGTAAGGAGTGCGTTGACAAAGGGGTCAGACGTTTGTCTCTGAAAGATCAAATAAGATAGCTTTTGTGCTCATTCCCACAGAAGTGCATCTAGCCACAGGAGTCATGCAAGGAGTGCGCAGGTCGAGTAAAGTCTCAGAGTTGCGGACCTGAGTGAAGTATTGAGAGACTACTACTGCAGGTGTGCACAGAGTCGAAAGGAGTTCATCACTTGGAAGTGTTTGAAAGTCTACCGCAAGGAGTGTGAGCAAGAGTTTTCTAAAAGACTCGAAGTCATGGGAAAGCTCAGAAGGATTTGAACCTTTGAAGGGGTCGAAGGAAGGCAAGAGGCCAAGCACCTTGAAAACTTGAAGGAAGGAGTAGTGACATTGGACCGCAGGAGGACAAGTTCCATGGAGAGAGATACTTGGTCTAGTTCGTTCAGAAGTTCTCAAGGGAAGAACGGATGATCGGAATTCTCTGTGGAGAATTCATGAAATCCCGTGAGCCATCAAATATCACGGAGGAGAAGGAGAGTTATAGTGAGTATTCCTAAAGGTTCAAGCTCAGGAGAAGTAGAGCCATCGATCCAAGCTAGTCGGGGGATGGTGAATCACTCTTGAAATCGCCTCTCGGGGTTTTGTGAGTTGAAGGGTTGAAGTCTTGGCATCAAAGTTTGTGAACTGGCGAAACGCGAAGTCGCAGAGAGTCAAAAGGACGGTCTGGGGCCATAGAAGCCAGCAAGGTGGACAGGTGGTGCACTATCAACACGGAAGTCAAATTCCATTGACCATTTCAGGTTTTCATGGGGTGAAATCCCGAAACCTTTTCATTAGGAATCGCGAGATCATGAAGTCCAAAGTTCCGATGGAGTGAGAGGTCGTTGAAGGGTCAACCTTGCGACTACATCGGAGGTTCGGTAAATCAGGTTTCAGAAGTTGAGGGGACGAGTTGCTTGACATCGCAACTCCTGAAATCGTGATAAGGAGAAATCCGAAATTGGCAAGGGAAAGGGTCAAGTGTTGATTGTTTCGGGTTTCAGAGATTGAGAGACAAGACGCTTGATCATCGGATTCGCGGGAGTGCGAAGTCCGATCTCTCGAAGTACAAGGGGGAATTTCTCGAAGTTGATTGTGGGTGAAGATTTCCCAAAAGGGAAATAAAGGAGCCATTTCCAAGAGCTCTTCAGGCCAGTGTAAGGAGAAATATCCTGTGTACGTGACCTTCTGACCCGCGGGTTGAGGAGGGGTTGCGTCATTTTTTCTAAGGATAAAAGCTATGAGAGAAAGCAAACCTTTTGAGTTCACCACTTTTTATGAGTTTGTTTCATGTTTTAGAGAACAAGAGGAAGGAGTACAATACTTTCTGTGTGAGTTATACCTTCACAGCTTCATCCTAGGAGAAAATAGAAAAGAGAACCCTAATCCTTTCATTGGGGACACACAGTTTCAATAATTCTTGTCTTTTACCAAGAACCAAACCAGGTGAGCTAAAGAACATAAGATTTTCATGAAAAGGGGGATTGGACTAGACCTCTAGATCAGAGGGGAGCCTCCTAAATCCTTTAGAACCGTTATGCATCATAGAACATTCATGAAGAGGGAGAAGGTTGTAGAATCCTTAGCTCCTATCCATCAATAGGTTGTACGTTCAAGTCTACCATATTTCAGGGGGCTTAAAGAAGACTCTATTTATGCTTCCAAACTAAGATGGGATGTCTCCTCAAATGCAGTCAAGAATAGGGAACCCTTTTGTTTCAAAAAATTTCATGCAACTACCTTCAGGTTGGAGAGGTATACCAGAATGATCCTGGATGAAGGACCTATCTGTATTGGGTATAGATATAGTCCTCCTATGGTTTCGTATCCTCTAGAGGGTTACCAAAGTGATTATGAAATTCATAATAAGAAGGAAGAATCTGCTTTTGAAGAGCTTAGAAGTAAGAATGGGTTCAGGAGACTTGGAGAAAAGACCTCTCCTCCCTTCAACATCACTGCTTTACATGTAAAATATTTGCTTGCATGAGGACATGCAAGGTAAGATGGGGGGTATGTTGAGTTGAGAAAAAGGTACAAATATCCTCCTTATCACCATGGTTTATGGTATAATCTTGATTGACTTTTCTGTTAATTAAAAATAATTAGGATAGAAACTGATTACAAAATCTTCTAGAAATATTATTGAGTGATATTAGGTAATTTCTGAATTTTGGTTTGAATTGTTTGATTTTATTGCAGGAATGGACAAATATTGTTAAACTCAAGATAACTAATAAGATTATGAAGATGAGTACACTATTGGCGGTTGAAGAAATCAAGCGTAAAGTAATTTTGAGGAAGATTGATTCTCTATTTTGCAATATTTATAAATAGTAAAAGCAATCCTGAGGATCTCTCGATTCTCAGGATAGATTAATTTACCCATATCATTGTAATATATAAAGGGTGATGAACCATAGAGAAACATCCAATAAAATTATCCAAGCATTCAGATCTTTGAATCACTCTGCAAAAGAAGTCTATTGTAAGTGTTTTACCAGTTATGAAGTTAATGGAAGCCCTGAGCATTTTTACCATATTTGCATACTGAGTTTCTAGCAGCAGTTCTTCTGAAGACCGTGGGCCCAGTCGGAAGGAGTCTCTATCTCAATATGTATTTGTATCAATTTGATTTTAGTTTTGTGATTTAAATCTCTTTGCAAGAGTTAAGATAAATGCGTGAGTGTGTTGATGTGTTTATAAATTGGTTATGTTATTTTACAAAGGATATATGTTTCATTAGATTATCGATTGCTATTCCATTTTCCATTGCCATAGTTTATTGCTTGAAATTTCCTCTCATTTTCACACGCATTGTTCCTTTTATTAAATTTACAGTTGTTGTTCCTTTCGCTTAAATCTACATTTGTTGTTCCTTCTTGATTTTAGAGTACTTAGTTGCTCTTTTCCAGCAAGTTAGACAATCATTGATAGATGAGGTTTATCACGTATTTTCATAGATTAAATTCTTGTTTCTTAGCTAGATGAATTCAACAAATTTGTTAATGCATTTTATTCACAACATGCTATTGATTAGATTATAATTCTATTGAGTAAGATATTAGTTTCAGAGTTTTAATGAATGTGTGAGAAACTTGATTGTTGATAAACTCATATTTGTTTTGACAACACGATTTTAAACCTCTACAACTATCTTCATAGACTTTGTTGATATTCTTGAAAGAAAAGATGAATCCTCAGTTGATAAATTAATGTTAAACTAAGGTTGTTTTAGGACATCTTTAGAGCCAAACAGGAGGAATGCCTCTTCCATTCAAAGATGTGGGTGAAGGGGACCCCACTACATTTGATTTTTGATAGCGAAAGACATAAGAACATCATCTCAACAGAGGTTGCCAATGAGTTTGGATTGTCACCAACACCAAAGACACAACCATATAACATCGAGTGTCTTCGCTAGGGATGAGATCTTTGTTTCAACCAGCAGTGTTGATTTTCATACGTCATCCAACCCTTCAAGGATGAGGTATTATGTGATGTTTCTATGTTGGATGTATGTGATGGTCTTTTGGGCCAACCATATATGTGAAAGCACCATGTTATTTATGAGTCTCGACCCCGTAGTGTAATTATTACTCTTAGGGGTCATCTCTACATGATACCATAGGTAGTTCCAACTATTGTTCCACCTAAACAGTCCCGCAAGGTAGTATCTCATACTACAAAATTTAGCTTCACAGTCCGTTCAAAAGGTGAACAAAAGAACACTGAAACTGCTCCAGCCTCAGTCCAACCACCTTTTGTCTAGTAGAAGAAAGTCAACAAGATTGAAGAAAAACACAAGGATTCCTTCTATACACAGTCATCTCATGTATCCATACTGGTTAAAAAGGTCCAACCCTTCCAACCATAGGTTCGTGACAACCATTCAACAAGCTAAGCAATGCAACTTCTCCAGCAAGGAAAGCAGCTCATCAAGATGCAGATTCAACAAACGCTTTTCCCTCTCCCCAGGGCACTCAACACAATGAATATCATCACTTCCTAAGGACGGAGGATTGATCCAAGTGGATATTGGTTTCCACCCACTATTCCAACTTGCTCAAAACAATCTTCTCACAATTTACTATTATTAGTAGTTTTTCAGTTCCTAAACTTCTGAGGTCATTTTGAGGGCCTAAATGAAGTTTTTATGGATCGAGAACCTCAATGAAAACCTAATATTTTGATTGAGCCCCCAAAATAAATTTCCTCGACGATACCTTTCCAACGAGCTATCGTGTTCCCCAAACGGAGATAGTATGCCAAAGTTACAACGTCGAGAATTTGATACACCAAATTACCCAAAATGAGGTCCACAAAATTGTTGGCTTTTCATCTTTCGGGGTTAGGTTTTTGGACTTTATTTATGTTAAAAAGGCCTTTAGAGAATCATTGTAATCCATCTTCTTACAAATATGAGTAGCCGTCACATCTCTTCTTAGAGATAAGATGCCACTATTTAAGCGAGTTTTTCACAATGTATTTTTACAGTCTTGTACATTTTGCTCATTAATAGAAATTGTGTATTACTATATATATGTGTTTATCTTTATATCTATGATAAATATCTGTTATATTATTGGATATCTAATATATATATGTATATTTCTTTATTATATCTCTGCTCTCATTTCATGCTAAAAATAATCCATATCAATGGTATCAGAGCAGCCTACTCTTGATCATTTTTTCCAGTGCATGTCCCCGATGAGGTATGAGTATAGCAAGTTGGGTCTCGAGCTTGTCTCTTTTGAGGAAAATTGCTCTTGCATGCCCAAGAAACCCTGCATGGTAGAAGAAAATAAAAACGACAGAGCAGACAATTCATTTGATTTGTTGCTTGAGCAAGCTCTCACATGACAGAGGGACGAAATAATGGACAATTTTTCCCACATCCTTCAATGCCTGTAGATAACAACCAACATGTCTTCATCAAGCGACCACTTTGGAGGTACCTCACCTTTCAAGGTACAACTTAATTTGGATATTCCCGTGCTTCAAGGATAAATAGATGCAATTGTCTTAGGAAAATGGTTAAATCTATGAGAAAGTTATTTCTCTATTCACAATTTTTCTGACAAGAAAAAGATCAACTTCGCACTCATTAAATATCTCCCCCATGTCAAACATTGGTGGGAAACTTACTGGGAAAAAATTTCCACAAAGGAGTCTGGAATATATGGGGTTGAGCCCACTTGGGAATTTTTTGTGGATGTGGTCAAGGAACAATATTATCGTGTTGGTAACTATGATGACCAGTACATTAGATGGACCACGTTGGGTCAAGAGAGGGGCCAAGTAGTTTCAGAGTTCACCAACACCTTTCATACATTGTGCACCAAGATGGGTATCAAATAGTCTGAGTGGCATTTGATTCTGAAATACCATGGGACTCTACATAGGTACATCCAAACTAAAATGGAGTTATTGGACATCTCATCGTTGAGATATTCCTATCAATATGATGTCAAAATCGAGCATAAATTTAGGCACCAGAACAAAAAACAGTTTGGGTCTGCAAATATGCAACAATCAAAGTATGATAAAGACAACCCTAAAAAACAACCTACCGAAAACCAGTCCAAGCCACAAGAAAATAAGGGTCACGAGAAGATGAATAAGGACACTGGAAAGTGGTGTGATTTCCATAAAATCCCTTGGCACAACATTGACGAATGTCACTCAAAAAAATCACTGGTGACCAAGATCAAAGACAAGAAGCTGAACCCTGATTTAGAATCTGATTCAGAAAATAATGGAAAAATATAGATCATCGATGCATACCCACTGCTACTGTCGTGACCACAATAATTCAACCAGAAGAACCAATAGATCATGAAGAGGGGGAGCACCTCTTCGATTAACAGATGTGGGTGAAGGGTACCTTGTTTCATTTTATTGTTGATAATGAAAGCCAAAAGAACCTCATCTTAGAAGAAGTCATCAAATAGTTGGGATTGTCAAAAACACCACACTCGCAACCATACAACATCGACTAGCTTCTTTAGTGACAAGAACTTTGTATCAACCAACAGTTCTGATTGTTATGCGAAATCTATCCCTTGAAGGATGAGGTATTATGATATTTTTCCCCGTTTGATGTTTGTGATGTTCTTTTGGGCCAGCCATATATGTGGAAGTGCTATGTTATTCATGAGTATCGACCTCATAGTGTCATTGTTACTTTGGGGGGTCATCTCTATAGGATACTAGAGGTAGTTCCAACTATTTTCCCACCTAAATAGTGTTGCAAGGTAGAATCTCATACTACAAAATTTAGCTTCTTCACAGTCTGTTCAAAAGGTGAATAGAAGAACACTGCAACCGTTGTAGCCTTCGTCCAAGCACCTTCTGCCCAACAGAAGTAGGTCGACAACATTGAAGCAAAGCACAAGGATTCCTTCTACACACATTCATCTCATGTAGCCAAAATATTTAAAAAGGTCCAACCCTTCCAGCAATAGGTTTGTGACAGCCTTTAACAAGATAAGCAACACAACTTCTCCAGCAAGGCAAGCAACTCATAAAGATACAGATTTAGTAAAACGATTTTCCCTCTCCCCCAGGTACTCAATGCAATGGATCCATTTCCTCCTAATGAGGGAGGATTTATCCAGGTGGATATCGGTGGCCACCCACCTATACCAATTGGCTAAAAACAATCTTCTGGCAATTTACTATTTTTAGCAGTTTGTCGGTTCCTAAACTTTCAGGCCCATTTTGAGGGCCTAAATGAAGTTTTTTTGGGATCGATCACCTCAATGATGAACAAAGGCTCCAATTGAGCCCCAAAAATGAATCTCCTCGATGATTCCTTTCCAACGAGATATCATGCACCCCAAACGGAGATCGTATTCCAAAGTTACGCCCCTGGGAAGTTGATACACCAACCTACCCAAAATGGGGTCCACACAATTGTTGGCTTTTCATCTTCTAGGGTTAGGGTTTTGGACTTTCTTTATGTTAAAAAGTATTTTAGAGCCTCATTGTAATCCATATTCTTGCGAATGTGAGTAGTCATCACATCTCTTCTTAGAGATAAGATACCACCATTCTAGCGAGTCTTTCACTCTGTATTTTTACAGTCTGATATATATATGCACATTTATTTATTATATCTCTGCTCTCATTTCGTGTCAAAAATAATCTGGATCAGTGGTATCAGAGTAGGATTCTCTTGATTTTTTTTTAGTGCATGTCCCCAACGAGGTCTGAGTATAACAAGTTGGGTCTCGAGCTCGTCTCTCTTGAGGAAAATATCTCTCGCACACCCAAGAAACCCTCCATGGTGGAAGAAAATAAAAATGATAGAGTAGACAATTCTATTAATATGTTGCTTGAGCAAGATCTCACGCGACAGAGATGAAATGATGGAGAATTTTTCCCACATCCTTCAACTTATGTCGATAACAACTAGCGCATCTTCATCAAGCGACCACTTTGGAGGTACCTCGCCTTTCAAGGTACAAGTTAATTTTGATATTCCCATATTTGAAGGACATATAGATGCAGATTCCCAAGAAAAATGGTTAAATCTGCTAGAAGGTTATTTCTATGTTCAAAAATTTTCCGACGGGGAAAATATCACCTTCACACTCCTTAAAGCTCTCCCTCATGTCAACCATTGGTGGGAAACTTACTGGGAGAAAAGTTCCATAGAGGAGTTTGGAATATATGGGGTCGATCCCACTTGGGATTTTTTTGTGGATGCAGTCAAGGAACAATATTACCCTGTTGGTAATTATGATGACCAGTACATGAGATGGACCACGCTGCATCAAGAGAGGGGCCAAGTAGTACTAGAGTTCACCAACACCTTTCATACCTTGCACACCAAGTTGGTTATCAAAGATTCCACGCAACATTTGGTTTTGAAATACCGTGGGGCTCTACATAGGTACATCCAAATTGAAATGGAGTTTCTAGATATCTCATCGCTAGGACCTGCCTATCGATATACTGTCAAAATCGAGCAGAAATTTAGGCACTAGAACAAACAGGAGTTCATGTCTGCAAATCCACAACAACCAAAGTATGATAAATATATCCCTAACAAACGACGTCCCGAAAACCAGTCTAAGCCATAGGAAAAGAAGGGTCACGGGAAGACGAAGAAGGACACTGGAAAGTGGTGTGATTTTCACAAAAACCCTCGGCACAACACTGATGAATGTCTCTCAAAACAATAATTGGTGCAAGATATCAAAGACAAGGAGTTGAACCCTGATTCAAAATATGATTAAGAAAATAATGGAAAAATACAGATCATCAATGTAGACCCCACTGCTACTGTTGCAACCGCAACAATTCAACCAGAAGAACAAAAATATCCTGAAGAGGGGGAACACCTCTTCCATTCATATATGTGGGTGAAGGGGACCCTGTTGCATTTCAATGGTTATAGTGGAAGCCAGAAGAATCTCATCTCAGTAGAGGTCGTCAAATAGTTGGTATTGTCGATAACACCACACCTGCAACCATACAACATGGGGTGGCTTTGCTAGGGACGAGATCTATGTGTCATCCAACAGTGTCGATTGTCATATGTCATCCAACCCTTCAAGGATGAGGTATTATCTGATGTTTCCTCATTGTATGTATGTGATGTTCTTTTGGGCCAGCCATATATGTGGAAGTGCCATGCTATTTATGAGTCTCGACCCCATAGTGTCATTGTTACTCTAGGGGGTCATCCCTATAGGATACCAGAGGTAGTTCCAACTAATGTCCCAACTAAAATGTGCTGCAAGGTAGTATCTCATACTACAAAATTTAGCTTCTTCATGGTATTTTCAAAAGGTGAAAAGAATAACACCGCAACCATTGCAACCTCAGTCTAAGCACCTTCTGTCCAGCAGAAGAAGATCGACAAGATTGAAGCAGAGTGAAATGATTCCTTCTACACTCAATAATCTCATGTATCTAAAATAGTTAAAAAGGTCCAACCCTTCCAGCCACAGATTCGTGACAGCCTTCAACAAGCTAAGCAACGCAACTTCTCCAACAAGGCAAGCAGCTCATCAAGATGCAGATTCAACAAACATTTTTCCCTCTCCCTAGAGAACTCAATGTAATGGATTCCATTTCTTAATAAAGAGGGAGAATTTATCCAGGTGGATATCAGTTACCACCTACCTATTCCAACTGGCTCAAAACAATCTACTGGCAATTTACTATTTTTAGCAGTTTTTTGATTCCTAAATTTTGGGGCCATTTTGAGGGCCTAAATGAATTTGTTTTTCGAGATAGAGCACCTCAATGTTGGAAAAAGGCTCTGATTGATCCCACAAAATTAATATCCTCGATGATACCTTTCCAATGAGATGTCGTGCGCCCCAAACAGAGATAGTATGCCAAAGTTACGCCCCCAAAAAGTTGATATACAAAACTACCCAAAACGGGGTCCACAAAATTTTTGGCTTTTTGTCTTACGAGGTTATGGTTTTGGAATTTATTTATGTTAAAAAGGTATTTAGAGCCTCATTGTAATCCATCTTCTTTCGAATGTGAGTATCCATCACATCTCTTCTCAGAGATAAGCTTCCACCATTCTAGCGAGTCTTTCACTATGTATTTTTACAGTCTTGTATATTTCGCTCATTAATAGAAATTTTGTATTACTTTACCTCTGTGTTTATGGTAATATATTTGATAAATATATGTTATATTATAGGATATCTGATATATATATGAACATTCCTTTATTATATCTCCTCTCTCATTTCGTGTATAAAATAATCTGAATCAGTGGTATCAAAGGAGGCTGCTCTTGATAATTTTTTTCAGTGCATGTCCCCGACAAGGTCTGAATATAGCAAGTTGGATATCAAGATTATATGTTTTGAGGATAATCGCTCTCACCTTCCCAAGAAACCCTCCATGTAAGAAGAAAATAAAAACAATAAAGCAAACGATTCTATTATATTTTGTTTGAGCAAGCTCTCATGCGACAGAGGGACGAAATGATGGAGAATTTTTCCCATGTCCTTCAACGACTGTTAATAACAATCGGTGCTTCTTCATAAAGATGGCACTTTGTATGTACCTCGTCTTTCAAGGTAAAAGTTGATTTGGATATTCATGTATTTGAAGGACAAATAGATACAAATGCTCTAGAAAAATGGTTAAATCTGCTAGAAGGTTATTTCTCTGTTCACAATTTTTCCAAGAGGGAAAATATCACCTTCACACTCCTTAAAGCTCTCCCCGATGTCAAACATTGGTGGGAAACTTACTGGGATAAAATTTCCACAAAGGATTCTGGAATATATGGGGTCAAGCCCACTTGGGATTTTTTTGTGGATGCGATCAAGGAACAATATTACCGTGTTGGTAACTATGATGACCAGTACAAGAGATGGACCACATTGCGTCAAGAGAGGGGAAAAACAGTTCCAGAGTTCACCAACACCTTCCATACCTTGCGCAGAAAGCTATGTATCAAATATTCTGAGCTAAATTTGTTTCTGAAATACTGTGGGGCTCTACATAGGTACATCCAAACTAAAATGGAGTTTCTGGAAATCTCATCGCTGGGAGCTGCCTATCGATATGATTTCAAAATTGAGAAAAAATTTAGGCACCAGAAAAAACGGGAGTTTGGGTATGCAAATATTAAATAACCAAAGTATGATAAAGACATCCCTAACAAATAGCCTCCTGAAAACTAGTCCAAGCCACAGGAAAAGAAGGGTCACAGGAAGATGAAGAAGGATACTGGAAAGTGGTATGATTTCCACAAAATCCCCTGGCACAACATTGATGAATGTCTCTCAAAACAATCATTGGTAGTTGAGATCAAAGACAAGTATCTAAACACTAATTCAGAATCTGATTCAAAAAATAATGGAAAAAGGCAGATCATTGATGCATACCCCACTGCTACTGTCGCGACAACAACAATTCAACCAAAAGAACTAACAGAACTTGAAGAGGGGGAACACCTCTTCCTTTCACATATGTGGGTGAAGGGGTCCCCATTTCATTTCATTTTAGATAGAGTAATCCAAAAGAACCTCATCTCAGCAGAGGTCGTCAAACAATTGGGATTGTCGAGAACACCACACCTACAACCATACAACATCAGGTGGATTTTCTAGGGACGCAATATCTGTTTCATACAAAATCCATCCCTTCAATTATGAGGTATTATGTGATGTTTCGTCATTGTATGTCTGTGATGTTCTTTTGGGCCAGCCATATATGTGGAAGCGCCAAGCTATTTATGAGTCTCGACCCTGTTGTATCATTGTTACTCTGGGGTCATATCTACAATATACCATAGGTAGTTCCAACTACTATCCCACCTAAAAAGTGTCACAAGGTAGTATCTCCTACTACAAAAATTAGATTCTTCATAGTCTGTTCAAAAGGTGAACAAAAAAACACTGCAACCACTGCAGACTCACTCCAAGCACCTTTTGTCCAACAGAAGGAGGTCAACAAGGTTGAATAAAAGTGTAAGGATTCCTGATGCACACAATCATCTCATGTATCTAGACGATTTAAAAGGTCCAACCCTTCCAACCACAGGTTTGTGAAAGCCTTCAACAAGCTAAGCAACGCAACTTCCCCAGCAAGGCAAGCTATTCATCAAGATGCAGATTCAACAAACGTTTTTCCCTCTCCCCCGGGCACTCAACGCAATAGAGACAATTTCCTCAGAAGAAGAGAGGATTGATCCATGTGGATATTGGTGGCCATGTACCTATTCCAACTGGCTCAAAACAATCTTCTGGCAATTTACTATTTTTATCATTTTTTCAGTTCCTAAACTTCGGGAGCCATTTTGAGGGCCTAAATGATTTTTTTTCGGGATCGAGCACCTCAAAGAGATCTAAGGCTTATATTGATCCTCCAAAATGAATCTCCTCAATGATCAATTTCAAATGAGCTATCATGTGCCCCAAATGGAGATCGTATGCCAAAGTTATGCCTCCAAGAAGTTGATACACCAAACTACCCAAAATGGTGTCCGCAAAACTGCTTCCTTTTCATCTTCAAGGCTTAGGATTTTGGAATTTCTTTATGTTAAAAAGGCCTTTAGAGCTTCATTGTAATCCATGTTCTTGCGAATGTGAGTATCCATTGTTAGCACATATAATTGTAGAGGTCAAATAATCACTTTGGTTTTGTTTTTGAGTCATAGGGTTTTTACAGGTCCTAAAATTTGGGTCTTATTTGTTGTGGTCATAACTTAAATTTTGTTTTGAATAATTGAAGTTTGGTTCAACCTTGGTTTAGAGCCTTTATGTCATGAAATTAGTCATCATGACAAGTTCAATAAGGCCCTATGAGTTATATATTTGATCCTTACATCATTACCTTGACATGTCATGCCTCCAAGTCGTACACAAGTTTCCCTTTGTCACCATCCAACCGTTTAAATGTCAACTCAAGTCGGGTGTATTTGTTTCCAACTCACCAAGAGAGTTCGCAGCGTACTTATAAGTACTTCATGCATTCATTTGTGATCATTGCAGTTAAGAATCGTTTCAAAGGGGATTTCATTGTTTTCAGCGCCTTCATTTAACCAACTTTTCAGGGATTATGTCATAGATCTTCTAACAATCTCCCTGAAGTGTGCAAGTTGTGTTTGAATTTGGCATTGCGAACTGGTGTTGTAGACTGGATGAAGAGGATCATTGGAGATTGGATAACTTTCAAACACACCAACTCAATTTTATAGACATCAGCATCAAAAACAGGTTTATTAGGTACTCCTTGATGGTCTCCATGTTGTTTAAAGGTTGAGAGAATGTATTTATGTTGGTTTATCTATTGCCGCTGCAAACTGTCCAAAATCATTTTATACCAGCCTTCGAATCCATATCCATGGATTTTTGAATCATGTCCACCGGTCGAGACTGTTACCTTGACCTCGTGCATCTTTTCCTTTTCTAAGAAGCCATCTGTCCCACTAAAATTCCTTAGCGTTGTGAACTGGTTGCTTTGGTGATGCGAACCCTCTGTTCTAGAACTGTTGCAACCCTCATCTTCTGCATCCTTTTGAAGTTTATCCTTAAACATTGAATTTGACCCCTATCAAACTTGAGATGTATGGTTGAGCATCTATAGAACCAGAATTAAATCACGTACATCATTAATGACGCCAACTGATATTTATGCTAATGAAAGCCCTGTTTTAGCAGAGAATTCTCCCTTGTCTTCCTTTTATTATAAATCTCATTTTCTTTTCCTTTATCCCTCCTATTTGAAGATATTTCTATCTCATACTCTTGAAGTGCATAAAGTGGTGTATGTAAATATTTGGCAACGTGAGCCTTATGAAAACAATATTGTCATTTAAACCCTAAATTCATGTGTACTCTGTTTTCCAACACCTAGATATTATAACGAATTAAAGAAATAATTCTTCCAGCAATAGTTATGGATAGTCAACAACACAAGAAGACTCACAAGGGAGGAGATATTGTGAGGACAAAGCATTATGATATGCAGCTCCTTAACTCTGAACCTTTGTTCAAGGAAGCTTTTCAAAGGGTAGGTTTCCTAAATTTCTGTCAAAAGATGCAAAGGGGGCATCCAAAGGTGGCCAAAGAATTTGCACTGAACTTTAATGGGACTAAAACAAAGGTGGGAATGTTATAGTTTGATGTATCATAAAATTCCATCTTTGTTGCAACAGAAATACCCAACAGTGGAGAGAAATGGTTCAAAGCTATGTCATCAAATTATTCCTTCTCAAAGGAATTCCTTAAGCCATAATATCAGGAGGACTTAAACCTAGGAGGCCTTTTACTAGAGCAACAACCAAGAAAAATGTCCTTGTGAAGGATGATGCAGCAGAGACCTCAACCTAGGAAAAAGGAAAATCTCAATCTTATAAGCATCATATTGAAGTTGTTGACATCACTACTCCTCAACATGAAAGAAACCCCACCTTTAAGAGGCTTTTTGTGTCCATTTCGTCACTTGGGCAAGCAAAACAAGGGCACTTGCATGCCTAGTTGGGCCTACTAGACAAGGAAAAGGTTAGTGAAAGGATTAAACAAGTCAAGCACATGAAATAAACAAGTAAACAAACTAAAATAACTAAGGAAATAAAACTAGAGTGCATAAGAAACTTTTAGAACCATAAACAATCAACCAATGACCAAGATTATGCCACCAATGGATAACTATATTAGTTGGAAAAACATCGTAGAGAAAAATGAGGAATTATGAGTCCCCTCTTCCTCCTTGGGAGGGATCTTGATTTCCCCAATAGAGAGCTCTTCTTACAATGGAAGAAAAATGGCAAATGATGAAGAAAATCAATGCATATTCCCTCAAGAGGTGAGTGGAATGACCTGTTGGAATGATGCTAGAATGCTCCTAGGAGAAAAGACGATTCTCAAGGGAGAATTGAGGCAACATAACAATACTATTAAGATCTTGGTTTCTTAGTGCACCCATGGCCTCATTTTATAGCATTTCTTCAAGTCAATATTCAATTGGTTCTTAGTGTGAACAAGGGGCCCCTTAGGGCACCCTTTGGTCCTTGACTAGCCCCCAATTCGGAGTTAGCTCAGATCTGAAGGTCAAATTAAGTTGGGTGTTGGTCCATAAGTGGTTGAGGGGATGACAAGAATCATAAATGTGTCGTTCACAAGAGTGCATGAATTTTATTGTACACAATCACGCATATGGTTCATTGTGCACTCTACAGGCTTCTTTGGCCCGTGCACTGTGGGTGTGCTTCCTTTAGTGAGTTTGCACATGTCAATTTTTTCCTGCTAAATTTCTTCCTTGGTACCAAGATTATTCAGGATGCATCAGGCATCAAGTTGTCTTGAGCTAAGTATGCACAAGATCTCCTTGAGATATTTCAAAATACAAAGTGCAAGTCTAGCCCGACTCCTTTCCTATTAGGATTCATACTTGAGGATGGCAGAGACACTCCATTGGTGGAAAACACACTGTACATACAACTAGTGGGGACATTGTTGTACCTATTCTATGCAATTGGAGCAGTCTCCAGGTTCATGCAAGAGACACATGAGCTACATTGGAAGGATGTAAAGTGTATCCTTCGATACGTATACGGCACCATCACCTTTGGGATTCACTATGCAAAAGAATCTACATTGGACCTCATCGGGTTCACTGATTTTGACTGGGATGGAGATATCATTTATTGGAAGTACACCTCTGGTTACTCACTCAGTCTTGGTTCTGGGCCTATATGTTGGTCGAGAAAGAATAAGGCTGCTATTGCTCTATCTTCAGTCGAGGCAAAGTACAGAGGGGTATTTAACATAACCATTTAGGTTATGTGGCTACAACATTTTCTCACTGAGTTGAGCATTTAGTTTCACTGGAAGATCATCATCTGGTGTAACAACCAAAGCACTCTAAAGTTCTGCAGAGATCTAGTTCAGAGGCATCGGATGAAGCACATCGATATCCACTTTCACTACATCTGGGACTTAGTGCATGAGGGGATCATCGACCTGTAGTTATGTTCTTCAACAAAACAGATTGAAAAAATCTTCAGCAAGACCTTCACTAAGTAGAAGTTCCATTCTCTGTGCAGTCTTCTTGGAGTGAAGGACATATTTTCTTAGCAACTGTCAATTCTTTTTCTTACATACATTGTAATTTGATGGGGGGGGGGGTGGTTTCCCATGAGGTTTTCCCTCTTTCCTCATTTATTTCAGTGTGTATATTTTTTATTTGGGTACCTAACATGGCCTCATTATAGGGACCCATTCTTTATTTTCACCATAGTTATGTTTAGAGGGGGTGTTGGAGATACTTCACACACACATAGGAATTATTTTTCCTAAGGTTTTCCCTATTTTTACTAGTCATTATTCAGTCTCCTATAGTCTAGGGAGAATATTCCTCTAGGAGAATATTCTCTTCAGTTCACACTTCAGTTTGATCAGTTGAGTGGAGTCTAGATGCCACATTGGGATCATCACCATGCAACATTGGGATCATCAATAGATAATGCGCATTGTCCTTGGGATTATCACCAGACTAGTGCAATACTCATGATTCCATTATCTCCTCCTCACTTCACTCTGTTTCAGTTAGTTAACTGAAGACTGAGAGACTGGTTAACTCAGACCATGTGGAAGTTAGCTCCCGTAATTGCCTGAGAGACTAGAGTAGGTGGCAGTTTACTTCTGTAACTATTGATGTGTGTCCATATCACTCTATACCACCACTGTGACGCATTGGCTTATCCTCCAATGTGCATTAGTTGATTTATATAGAGTATATCATGTGTAAATTATCATTCATTCATTTGGTTAATGAGAATTCTTCCATTCTTTCTCTCTTGTTTCTCTTTTCTCATATTTTCTGGAAACTGTCTATCTCATTTGCTACCTAGATATTTTATGTGTAGGTTTTGTTAGCGCTCTGTAATTTTCCCAAGGCTGTGATGGTAGTCACAAAGGCAACATCAAAACCACTTCGAGTCTTGGATCTAGCCCTCCAAGACTCAGAGAGGGATCTCTTTATTTGCTTTAACTTGGTTTGTATGGAATAGATGTTAGGCTAGCTATGAAAGTATGGGGTTGGGATTTTTTGAAATATTTAGATGAGGGTTTGGTTGATAATAGAGGAAAAGGCCATTGGGAAGAATGGAGTCAACAAGTTAAAATTGATGAATGAATAAATAACTAAGAACATTGGTAACCAGGCAAGGCAGCCATGACAGTGGATCTCAATAATTTGTAAGATGGAAAAGAAGAATGGGTTAAGAATCATCTCAAATGCAGAGCAACGTTCATCTTAATTCTACATTCAATTTGCAGAAGAAAACATAAACATTGCTTTAAGCCAAATCAGGGTGTACAAGACAAATCCTTATTATATTTTTCTTATAAACAATGATGGAAGAAAACAATAAGAGAAAAACATGAAAATGACAGTTTACATCAGAAAACTTCACCACGAATAATGACACAAGAATCTGGAAATCCAGTGTTGATCTAAAAATGAAGAAGACTTGTATTCTTGAAAATATTTGCAAGTTAAATTTTATGTGTTAAAATGCAAATGGATCAAATTTTCAACACAACTTATAATAGGATTTACTCATTCAAGATGCATATAAATAGCAGCATAATCAATGAAAAGAAAACACATAACACAGCAAATGATAAAGGAGTTCACCCCTCTCTTGGGCTACACCTCCTGGTCCAGCTTCCAATGGATCATTTGTATTATTTTCTCAAAGTGCTCAAAAATGTGCTTTACGATGCTCAAACTGACCAATAGACTGCTCCAATGGCTTCAGAACGTCCAAAAACCCCTTGTTGGGATTTTCCGATACCCCGTTTGGCCAAAAAATGAAGAAGATAGGCTTCCTTGAAGTCTCCCCTTCAAGATTGTTGTTTTTGCATCTACAAAACACACCTTTTCTGGCTCAACCTAGCCCACACGCAATTTATAGCGTAAAAACTTGGCACCGGGCGCAACCGCACCACCTATCCAAACTGTCAAACCGTTTACGCGCTGGCCCTAACTACCAAGGCCCGTGGGCACATGGCAGTCATATAACCATGCCCAACACAACAGGGCTAATGGTTAAACAACCATTGGAACTGTATGTTAAACCCGCGCGCATTGGTATAGTGGTCACATGGTAAATCGCGCACATATATATATCAAACGGTTACAATATATGGTTACGGTGGTAACCACCGTAACGCTGGTCGCATATAATATAACACATGACCATGGGTCGGGGCTTAGCTTCGGCCTAGTCCACGCCCATATATACAATATAACAATGTTAAATACAATGTTTAAAACATATATAACAAGGAACATACGTGGGCGCGTTGGTTGGGTGACCTTTCCCAAAGCTTTACCCTTGCCCTAGAGGTCACGGGGTCGACTCCTGCTGAGTGCAAAGGTTTTAACAAATAAACAAGTGACACATGGTGGCCTTTGATTGGGCCACATGTCACCTTCACATTCACTGCCAACAAAACACGTCATATGCCAACTATCTTCCACGTCATCATCCGTACGGACTGTACAGACTGTACAATTATCATCTTTTTTTTTTTTTTGCCTGTTTGCCATTTTGAACGGAACGTGATATATCTCTCTCCCAACGTCTGTTTGAACCCAAACAAGTTGCATTAGGTTCGCAACAACGAGGCCTACGCTCTTGTTCGATTTGAAGTGATTCTGAGCACTTTGAATTTTTGAGCAAAATTTGATCCCCTGATCACACCTCCCCATTGGAAAGCTTTTGGACCTCCAAAAGACTATATTCAGTCTATGTGAAGATGAGGGTATAGTTCCCTCACCCTTTCAACCTCAATCCACTTGGCTTTGCTTGGATTTGTACCTTTAAGACCAACTCGAAGATACTCCACATTTCCTCGTTTTGAAGTTCACATTCTCCTGTCAAGAATGGTGTCTTCATGCAATTCTATAAGATATTCTGGGGAAAAATAATCTATAGAAGGAATCGGAACATGCTCTCCATGATCATCAATCAACGAAGGCTCATACAATTTCAAATTCTCAACATTAACAACTGCATACATTTTCATATAAGGAGGCAAATCTAAACGAAAGGCATTGTTACCAATCTTGTCGATAATCTTGAAAGGACCATATCGAATCGGTTTCATTTTTTTACCTTCACCTTTAAGTCTCTCCTTACTGATGTAAAGCCAAACTTCATCTTCAACTTGGAAACTGTGATCAACATAATGCTTGTCATGTCTCATCTTGTACTTGGCTTGACTCTTTTCCAACTGCTCTTGCACCACTTGATGTTCAATGAACTTTTCTTCCCTATCAATGTCATATTGACCATCGATAGAAATATCCTTCCCAAAGATAAAATCTAAAGGAGATTTGGTCAAATAGCCAAAACATGCTTCAAATGGCGACGTTTGAGTCGAAGAGTGGTTAGCTTGATTGTAAGCATGCTGAATGTAATGTAAATGTTCATCCCAAAGTTTAGGATGCTTGCTGCAATAAGCACGAAGAAGATGCACCACTGTTCGATTTACCACCTCTGTCTAACCATCTATTTGAGGATGAAAAGCTATGCTCTTTTTAATTTTGGTGTCCATGAGTGCCCATAAACTTGACCAAAAAATTCCAACAAATCGAGAATCCTGATTAGAAATAATGGATTTAAACAATCCAAAATGTACCCAAACATTTTGAAAAAACATTTGTGTCGTTTGTTCAGCTGTAACCTGCTTTGTACAAGGCATCAAAATACATATTTTGCTAAATCGATCAACCACAACATAAAGATAATCATGATTTTGTCTAGACATAGGTAAACCACCTACAAAATCCATGGAAATACTTTCCCAAGGTCGAGAAGGAACCAGAAGTGGAGTATACAAACCCAACTTTTGATTGCTAGGTTTACTTGTGACACATAATGAACATCCTTGAACATATCTTGAAACACTTTCATTCATTTTAGGCCAGTAGAAGTATCTTTGCAAATGAGCCATTGTCTTTCCTACACCAAAATGACCAACAATAAGAGAAGAATGGGCTTCTCTTATAATGTTGATTCTTTCTCCCTGTGGAATACATAACTTGCCAAGATGATACAAAAGATTATCATGCACATGGTAATCCAATTCTTCAACATGGTTAGAGTGGCACAAAGTTTCATATACTTCTTTGAAATCAGTATCCAAAGCATATTGCTCAACATAACTTTCATGAATGATAGGACTATGCTTAAGAATAACTAAAGCACTAATAATAGGCCTTGAAAGTATATCAGCGACTTTGTTAAAAATGCCCTTCTTATACCTGATAACCAAGTGAAACTGTTGAAGAAAACCCATCCATCTGAAGTGCCTAGCTTGCTGTAGCTTTGTCTATGATTTAAGTATTGCAATGGTTGATGATCGGTGTGAAAAATGGTTTCTTTCCCCAACAAATAATTTTTCCATTTTTTCACACTTTGTACCAATGCATACAATTCCTTATCATAAGTAGGATAATTAATCACGGCACCATTAAAAGTCTCAGAATGAAAACAAATGGGCTTACCATGCTATAGCAAAACTGCTCCCATTGCATAATTGCTTGCATCTGTTTGGATTTCAAAAGGTTGTCTTAAATTCGAAAGTGCAAGAACAAGCGTTGAACTGATCTTCTCTTTCAAAGTATCAAAAGCCTTCTGTTGCTTACCTCCCCATTGAAAAACTTGCTTGACACTTGTCATTGCATGTAATGGAGCTGCAATGGAAGAAAAGTTAGCAATAAACTTCCTCCAATATTGGGCTACTCCCAAAAAACTTCTTACCTCTGTCACATTGCTGGGCTTGGGCCATTCCAGTATGAATTTGACCTTGGAGGGATCAATTTTTAATTCACCTCCACCAACAATATGCCCTAAGTAAATAAGTGAAGTCTTTCCAAATTCACATTTGGACAACTTCAAAAACAATTTTTCTTTTATCAAAACATCCAAAACTTGTTTAACATGCTCTTCACGAGATTTGCTAAAGATCAAAATATCATCCAAGTAGACAATAACACAATCATCCAGAAAAGGCCTTAAGACATCATTCATAACTCTCATAAAAGTAGCAGGTGCATTGCAAAGTCCAAAAGGCATTACCATCCATTCAAACAAACCTTGCTTAGTTTTGAAATTTGTCTTCCATGTGTCTCCCTCGGCAATTCTGATCTGATGATATCCGCTTCTCAAATCTAACTTAGTAAAATATTTAGCATCTTTTAATTGATCAAGCAAATCATCGATTCTAGGAAGAGGATAACAATTCTTTACTGTAATTTTGTTCAAAGCCCTGAAATCAACACACATACGCCATGTACCATCTTTCTTTGGCACTAACACAATTGGAGATCCACATGGTGATGAGCTTGGTACAATAACCCCTTTGTCGAGCAACTTTTGAATTTGTTTTTTAATCTCATCATTTTCCATAACTAACATTCTGTACATACCAATGTTTAGAAGAGGACTATCTTGCTGCAATTGAATTTCATGTTAGACTCCCCTTTTCAGAGGTAATCCCTTTGGTTCTTTAAACATTTCATCA
>JASDQU010737059.1:177399-200887 GCA_032191745.1 Picea mariana | reverse complement strand
GATAAGCCTTCCAAAGTATTTGAAGATATTCCCAAAGGTCTTCAACCCACTCGAAATCATGATCATGAAATTCACCTAATTCATGGGAGTGTTCCTCCTAACATCAAGCCATACAGATACCCTTATGCCCAGAAGAGTGAAATTGAGCGCTTGGTTGAAGAAATGTTAGAGGCTGGCATTATTAGACCTAGCCAAAGTTCTTACTCTGCACCAGTGGTAATGGTATTCAAGAAAGATAGCTCATGGCGTATGTGTCTAGATTATAGAGAGCTCAACAATATCACTATTAAAGATAAGTTTCCCATTCCCGTCATTGTTGAATTGTTAGATGAACTACATGGAGCAATCTATTTCACAAAATTGGATCTTCGTTCAGGGTATCATCATATCAGAATGAAGGAATAAGATATCCCAAAAACAACATTCTAAACTCATGAAGGCCATTATAAATTTTTGGTCATGCCTTTTGGCCTTACAAATGCACCTTCCACATTCCAAGGGTTGATGGATTCCATTTTCAAGCCCTTCCTTTGAAAATTTGTGTTAGTATTTTTTGATGATATACTAATCTATAACAAGTCTTGGGAGGAACATGTCCGACATGTTGACAAGGTGCTACAACTACTAAAGGAGAAACAACTATATGCCAAACCATCCAAATGTTTCTTTGGAGTAAAGGAGGTAGATTATTTGGGTCATATTGTATCTCATGAAGGTGTCAAGGTAGACCCTAACAATATTAAGGCCATGATGGACTGGTCGATTCCCAAAACATTGAAGAATATTAGAGGATTTTTGGGTTTAACAGGTTACTACCGCAAGTTTGTTCGGAACTATGGAAGAATAGCAGCACCTTTAACGGCACTAACTAAGAAGGATGAATTTTCATGGACTCCAGACACAACTAAATATTTTGAACAACTTAAAGAGGTGATGTGAAAATTTCCTATCTTGACCACTCCAGACTTCACAAAAACCTTTATTGTGGAATGTGATGACTCGAGAAATGGAATTGGTGATGTCTTAATGCAAGAAGGAAGTCCCCTGGATTTTGAAAGTCGACAACTCAAGGGAAAGGACTTACACAAACCCATTTATGAGAAGAAAATTATGGCAATACTACATGCATTGAATAAATGGCGTCCTTACCTGATAGGTAGGCACTTCAAGGTCAAAACAGATCATGACAGTCTTAAATACTTCTTGGAACAAAGACTATCTTCAGAAGAACAACAAAAATGGGTAACCAAGATATTGGGTTATGATTTTGAAATCATCTATAAAAAGGGGAAGAAAAATGTTGTGGCAGATGCACTCTCAAGAAAGGATGAATATGTTCAGGCCTTTCTCTGTGCTATCTTGATCATCCAACCCGATTGGATAATAGAAGCAAGGGATGAATGGAAGAATGATGAAAAAGTGTGGACTCTCATTCAAAGGTTGCAGTAGGATTCCAGTGCATCAGATACATTTACATGGAAAAATGATTCACTATGGTACAAAGATCTCTTATATTTATGTAATAACTCCAAACTCAAACAAAAGGTACTATTGGAATTGCACACCTCTCCAATAGGAGGGTACTCAGGATTTTTGAAAACCTACCATAGAGTCAAGAAGGATTTTTTTTGGGATGGCCTTAAAACTGATGTTCAAAGGTTTGTGGCAGAATGTTTGGTTTGCCAACAAAATAAGGTGGAAACAATTAAGACCCCAGGTCTTTTACAACCATTATCCATCCCAAGTCAGCACTAGGAGGAGGTTTCCATGGATTTCATCACAGGGTTACCAAAGTCTAAAGGAAAGAGTGTCATCATGGTGAGTGTTGATAGACTAACCAAGTACGCACACTTTTGTGCACTCTCTCATCCCTTCAAATCTAGTACATTTGCCGCCGCATTCAAGGAGACAGTTTAAAAGCTACATGGAAGCCTAAAGATTATTGTAAGTGACAAAGATCCCATCTTCATTGGACATTTTTGGACAGAATTATTTTCTTGTTTGGGTACTCAATTGGCTCATATATCATCCTATCATCCTCAATCTGATGGAAAAACTGAGATAGTGAACAAATGTCTAGAACTCTACCTTCGTTGCTTTGTCTCTGATAAACAAACATAATGGTTCAAATGGTTACCCTTGGCAGAATGGTGGTATAACACTTCCTTTCATACTGCAACAAAAATGACACCATTTATGGCACTTTATGGATACTACCCTCCTTTCATCATTTCTTCTCTAAAAGAAAAATCTAAGGTTCAAGAAGTGGAAGATCACATCGAGAATCAACAAGAAGTTATCCAAATCTTAAAGGACAACCTGACCATGGCACAAAATCGCATGAAACAACAAGAAGATCAACATCGTAGTGAAAGAAGTTTTGAAGTAGAGGATTGGGTGTTTTTAAGACTACAACCATACAAACAGATGTCCCTCAAGAAAGCCAAGAAGGATAATAAATTATCACCAAAGTACTATGGCCCTTATAAGGTGTTGCAAAAGATTGGTACTATGGCATACAAATTGAAGTTGCCTGCATCTTCACGAGTACACCCAGTTTTCCATGTTTCATGCTTAAAGAAGGTTATAGGTGACAAGATCCCAGTTCAAACTATATTGCCAGAACTTGACGAGGAAGGAAAAATCATATTGGAGCCTGAAGCCATCACTGACACAAGAATTCGCCAGTTGAGGAATAGATCCATTTCAGAGTATCTCATTAAATGGAGGAAACTACCGACTGAAGATTCCACTTGGGAAGATGAGTCTTTTATACATAAGCATCTAGAGTTACTCAAGCATTGCAGACAACACTTGTCTCAAGGGGAGGGGCATGTTAATCCCTAATATTGGCTCATTACCCCTTAATTGGGGCATATTACATTAGTAATGATCCAATATTAGGGCTTAACAAGGTTAGGTAGTTGTCTTTGCTTACTTGTTTACTTGCTTTAGTAGGTTAGTTAGGTTTCTTTGCTTGCTTGTTTATTTACTTGCTTTCATAGGATAGTTGCTCATTGAATGTAGGTTGGCATGTTAAAATAGTTTTCTTTGGTTATTTGCTTATTGTTATGCTTAAATAGTTGCTTATTTCTTACTGTTGAATTAGTTTGCTTTACATAGGGTTTTACCTGCTTTCTTAAAGAACTATCCATTGATCCTTGGCCCAAAAGTACTTAGGTTACATAGTTTCAAATTGCTTAGTAGGGTTTTCTCATTAGATAGCTTTGCTTGAGTAGATTAGTCTTAGATAGCTACCTTCCTTAGTTAGACTATACTCCTACCAGCCCTTCTACCTTTGGCATATATTTTGATACAACTCTAAGTTTACTTACCCCGAGTTGACAATTTAATTGAGGGTTTTTAGTGTGTTTTTAGTGCATGTATAACACCCATCATTTTTGGCGCCGTTGTCGGGGAGTTGTCTCAAGGTAAGAAGTAGTTAGGAAATAGATCATTCCTAGACCTTAGCAATATATTGGTGGTGGGGGAAATTTAAGACAAGAGGTAAGAACCTGTGCATCTGCTACAGCAGGTTCCCCCAAATCTAATGGTATTTTTTCTTTTTGTTTTTGTTTACTTTCATGAATAGACCTAGGGACCCAAAAGGTAGATATATTAAATATAAATCTTTCAACCAAGTTTCCTTCCAACCCTTTTGGGGGGAGGAACGTTCCACTCATAAACTCCGCAGACTGATACCGAAAAACAAGAGTTAGTTCAACCCAAAGAGATAATGAAGTCTCTAAAGAGACTAAAACAAGGAGCATTGTAGAACAAGAAATTGAGGCATCAGTAATAGTGGGACAAGAGGAAAGACCACTCAAGCCTTCTGCAGAACCAAACAATACAACCTTTGTTTTCTTACCACCATCAGGAGATCCTAAATTTGTGGACATCATCTTTGTGTGAACCAAGTTTTATCAAATGACAAGATGAATTCGAAGGTGACCATTAGTTTGGAATAACTCTCTCAAATCCTGGCAACAACTGGGAACTCTTCTTTTCAAGAAGAACACATCTTGACAATAGTCAATAACTTATCTACGTCTCCAGAAATATTAGAAGAATCAAGGTCCTATGAGCCACAAAATGATTTTCCTCGCCAAAATGCGAAGGAAACTGAGAAATTATGGACTACACCTACTGGAGAGCAATCATTAAGACCTGAGATTGAGGAGTTCTCAACATCCATCTCAACAGATCCTTTATGTACTTCAGAAATCAAACATCCAGAAGAAAACGATCTGCACAACATGATGAAGGAGATCATAGAAATTATTGTTGATTAACATCAAGATTACATTGAAATTTGGTTTCAAGAGGTCATCAGGCCACAATACTATTCTCTTCTTCGACACCTTCTGAGGCCCAAACAAGTAGGTTGGTTGGTTCTTTATATCCAGGTAATCACTGCGGTAACTTTTTCATACATGGATATGAGTATCTTTCTTATCTTGCTCCGGACATGGTTACTTTGGAAGAGTTCTTACACTTGAATAAATATTTTCCCTTTCTTTTTAGGTAGGGTAGGATAATAAATAAAAGCTGCATGTTGTTAGTTTAGCTTAGAGTCTAATGAAGACTCATTTTACATTTTCTTTTAATAAAATAACTATGAGATACCTGTTCCAGTGACTTGATCCCATTAGTCTTTGATATTTTAGAGAGTGTTTTTTTCTAGAGACTTTTGTAGGTATTTATTTCACCAGGAGTAGACAGCTTCAAGGAAATATAAAAGAAGGATTTGTCTTCGAAACATTTCTATACTTGAACCTTGGTGTCTGCTAAGCATCAAATGAATAATGACTTGTTGTAGCTAGCCATGTTTTTGTAAAGATTTCTATCTTCTTGTTCTTAAGGCATTTTAAAAAGCAGTTGCTCTTGAAGCTCTTCACCACTGTATAAGGAAGTGATACCATAACTATCAAGTCTAGAGGTCTCTCGTACATTTTTTCCAAGAAACCTGAGTAAGTGAGTCAAGTGTCTTTATCAAAGAGTAATAAGGAGGTCTAATTAGTGGTTAGTCATGGAAACATCACAATAACTACAAGGGAAGAAAGTAAGTTGAGCCTAGAGATACCTTTCTGTTATTTCTCAATGGTACCATCCACTACACACTAAATAGCTTGATTATATCATATCTTTAGATAGGCCGCGTCTGCTTAAGTACCCCTTACATCAGGACAATCACTAAGGAATATAACAGAAAGTCATCCTCTAACATAAATACCATCCCAATTGAAAAAAAAAGAAAGAAAAAGTTGTTTTCAGAGCTATTCCCCCATTCTCTTGAATAAAGAAATATTATACTAAAATATTAAAAGATGGAGGGCCAATCTCTGAGGGTGTAAGAGGCTAACCTGCTGGGATACTGAATAGGTCTTCTGGAAGCAGGTACTGGCCTATGGTATGACTAGGTAAACCCGTTGGAGTATTGAACAGGCTTGCTGGTAGCAGGGCATTCTACCTAGTGAGGATGGTAATCTGACAAAAATAAATTTAAATATGTCCTGATGTACGACATTACTTGTAGTCAAAGCTGACATGAAGTATGTATGGTTAAGCTAAGGTTAATGAACTCCATAAACTTTCTATTGGGAAATAACTCTAAGACTATCTTGAAACTCTCTTGCCTACCTCTTCTTATCTATATATAGGATCTCTTATCCTATAGGTGGGGTAATCTTCTAACCGTCTCGTCATACCATTCTGTGAAATTTTATCTTTACACTTGAAATACTATAAATCTTCGGTTATGGGGAGAATTGACTGGTTTCCTATATTTTTTATTGTGAGGTGCCATAATAATTAGGTGTGGGGGAGGGGTTCATGAGTTGACAAATGATCATTGCCTAGAGAAGTAAATCTTTGTAAAAATTTTGTATTATTTTCATGATACAGGTTATTACATCAACAGTCATTTTATCTTGAAGTGATAAACTCATGTGTGCTATAAATTGTTGTATATGTCCTTAATAGACCACTCTGTTGGTTTATTTTTGTTACAGGTTGTTCATTGTAGTCTTGAGATTACATTTTTGTTACAAGTTGTTCATTGTAGGTTTGACATTATATGTTTTATGCAAGTGGATTGAGTGAGCATGGTGGAAAAATCAACAACAATGGAACACTCTTAGCCCACCTCAACTCCTATTCACTATGTTTGTGGCCTTTGAGGAATCAATTGCCTCATCCACAAAGATCCCAAGAGTTGGAGACCATTGATTTAAACACCACCAGTTGCCAAGAGAAAGCTATAACAAGGTTTTCAAAACTGAATTTCAGAACATCTCTGGAGCTAAGGGATACTCCAAGGAGTGGATAAAAGAGGAGCTAATCAACCTTCTCATAGTCATCACCAGATTGATTACATGTGAAGGTAGATATTTCGTCTTTAAAGCCTGTCAATTTCGATTATTAGCTTACTTTCATTTCAATAAGGCATTGTAACTTTCCCTTTTACTTCTTAAAGAGTCTTGAGAAGATGTCTTCCCAAGTGAGGAAGGATGTAACCAAACCCCATAACAACCTATTTCACCATGGCCTTATCAAACTACTTGTCTTAGCTGAGTTGGAAAAATTGGAGAAAACATGGGATGAGTTCATCTACCAATTTGAAAACCCTCATCTTACAATCAAGACTAGCAAGAAGACTCTTGATCTAGGGACTGTTACTCCACCCAAACCCTCATGCTCAAGCTATTCCTTTATTGGACCAAAAGTCCAAGAAACCTATTGCTAGCCCCCCTCTAAAAATAGTAAATACCAAGAAGCCTATTGCTAATTCATGGCACGAGGATGTGCCATATATTCGGTCTAGGGGGAGTTTCTTGAGGTAAAAATGCTAAGCATTTCCCATTTGTATAGAAAACCCATGAGAAGAGGAAGTAGGATTTTTGTCAAAATTATGTCATACTGTCTTTTTTACAAAGTCTTGGGATATTATATCAGCAGTTGTTTGTATTGGTATGCTAAATTATATACTGCTGACATCATTGTGTGTGTTGTAATCTCCTGTGCATTTTTTGTTTATGTTATAGAAGGTTGCTTATACTTAACTACTCTTTGTGACAAATACAAAGCAATTACAACTGCTAAATACTTACTGTCATCTATATTCCAAGCTTATGAAAAGAGGATCAGTTGTTTGAATTATTACATATTAATGACAGGCAATAAAAATTCTCCTGTTCACCATGCCTACGAGTACAAACCAAGCCTTTTGTTAGTATCTATCAGTTTTGTCAGTCACCAGTGATCAAATTTACTCTTTCATGTGATTGATAAGGTTATTAGGTCAAATTGTTATATTTTCAAAATAAACTTATCAAATAAAATTTGACATATCTTTGTTGTAAAATTGTCATTGGTGTGTCTAGGTGTCATTACTACTCCCTCCACTCATCCAAGGTCATAAATTCTCATCATGGTCATGTCATCATTCCTTGTCATAAATTTTCAAATGATTGTCTTGGTCAAAGTTCTACTTAAAAATTGGTTTCTGAATTAAGGAAGATGAATTTGACAAAAGTGAAAGATGTTTTTGTCAATAATAGACCAAGGAACAAAAACCTCCTTCATTTTATCCACAGGTGTTATTGTTTGAGAGAAATCCCCCACATACATTCGCTATAGGAGGGTTTCTGCACATTTGGAAAGCTTGACTCGAAGTCAGTTTTTCAGAGGTTTGGAGAAGGCATTTGCAGTGCTTGATGATTCCATTGTGTAGCAGACATCATAAAATTTCCACCCATACCACTTTCAGCCCAAAAATCCTCTGGGAAGGCCTCCAAAATCCCTATCAAAGACCACATTGCGCTTCTGTTAAGAGCACGCTGCGCTTCTGCAAGTTTTGAGTAACCAACTTCAAGCTAGGATTCTGAACAAATGGGAAAGTAATTTTGAAACCTGGAGGACATTTTTGTTCATGACATACCAAAACACAATAACATCTCTCAGTTTTTGAATATACTTTATGTTTTGGGATATATTCGATCATCTTAGAGGCCTATGTTTTTAGAAAATAAAACACTTTGTTTTCCCTATTTTAGTCATGTTTTCTTGGCATGTTTTCCTAACAACTGAAAGTGAATTTTTGAAAACCAAGAGAGGTTTTTGTCAAGGAAATATTCAAAAACAAAAACCTCTCTCAGTTTTTACACTGGTTTTATTGTATTGTAGTCATAGGTGTCACTTTGATCCCTATTTTTCATAAGTCCGCCAGGCCAGAATTGTTGCGCTTATGGGAAGTCACTTTTGGAACTAATTTTGCAAAGGTAAAATGTTTTTCATGGTTTAAAGGATCAAGGGTATAATATACATCTCAAGGATTCCTCACACGTCATCAGCAGCCTCCAAAAACTCCAAACCCTCCAGTTCAAACTTAGAGAGCATGAAACACTGAGTTGTCATTTACGCCATGATAACGTTGTCCTACAATTCAAGATGAAATTTCTACAGCGTTAGGTTGATGATATTAACTGCCACCAATAATAGTCTCTGGATGCAATTGAAACACCACAAAAATCCTAAGTCAAAATCCCTCGGGCAAGAGGGAGAAGCTTCTAAAGCTAATCCACACCCTCCTTCGCAAGTTTAGTCATAAAGGGCAATTTTGTTTTGTTTGCAATGGGACCTGCAAAATCTTAGGTGTGGTGGTAATGTTGGACCCGAGATATGATCAATTTTATGACAATTATTATGCACTTTTGCCACATGTACATATGTGTTTTTCGTTTTTTGAAGGAGTGTTTTGAAGAATTTTATGATAAAACGGTATGATCGACATAAGGTATGTATGATTCATGTTTTATGATTGTATCGAGCATAATTTATCATGTTTTCATGCTTCCAAGGATCTGATTCACGTTTTTTGATGTTACAGGGCAAAAATGCAATATATTTCTGCTTCCAACACTTGATCCAGCACTCGTTCTAGTACCTGATCCGACACTTTGTCCAACACCTCTTCCTGCACAAAAATGGAGGGCGATTTGGCGGTTATGGTATTGGCAACTAATGGGGGGCAAATCAAAGACATGGGTTTTTCTCATGCTTAACCCCTCCAGCTATTGAACTCTTGACAACTCGATTTTGGGTTGTTATGGTAGGTGATTATTGGCTCTCTCTGTTTCGGCAGTTAGGGCACCATTAATGAAGTTTGCCAATTTTAGAAGTGGTTCGAACCTCCTGTGGTCAACCACTTGGTCTGTAAACATTATAAATACTACCTTGGTGGTCAGATAATTGTTAAGAAGTAGAAGAAGTCATGTGTTAGAGCCAAAAATGATTTTGGCTCTGTTTTTGCATTTTTCAATTGCCAGAATTGTATAAAATTGTGTTTTTGCATTTTAATGGTGAATTCCTTTTGCTGAGCTCATGGTGTGATTTTAGGGAGTGACCACGACTTGCTGGGGGGCCACCAACACTTTGGTAACTGTTCTTTGTGTTTGTTTATGTATTTCATATATTAATTGTTCTCTTTATTTCCTGTACATGCATTTCTATTTTTTTAATTAGTTTGTTGTTATAATTTAATTTGCTTTGACTCTCTTTTGTAGGTTGGTATGATGAATTGTGTTAGCATGCATTAATCTTCTAGTTAGGAACGGATCTGCAGACTCCTAGACTAACCCCATGTGTAGTTAAATACTAGGTTATTTTTTTATCTAAGATTTTAGAATCAAGTTTTAAACAGAGTTTTGAATAGCATAGAATAACGTTTTAATTTGGGTTTTAATTGACGAGGATTTGATGGATGGATAGAGTTAATTCTAGTTTTTAATGATAGATTGTTTATTTCAGTGTTATATAGATCTTGCATACTTAGTTGTTGATTAATATAGCTATTAGTTTGCTTTTTAATATCTTGTTTTAAATTTATGTTTATAGTCATTTCCTTATTTGCAGTTTGAATTGTTAGAATAGACATAGCATAGTTTCATGTTACATAATTTCTTGCCTAGAATTAGATTGCAATTGTAGTTATTAGTTAATGAATCAACTTAAGTATGAATTTTGCTTACATAGTATAGAAGTATAATGATGATCTCGTTATGTTGTTGATGGTTAATATATGAATATGCAGGGTATTTAACATTGTTTTGTCATGGCTAAATTCTCATTGGATTGTTTAATCCATACCTTTCACTTTGCCATTGAGATTAGTGTTGAGATTATACCGCTAGAATTGTCCTTTGTTTTCAAGTGCCATCGAGATATCAGCCGACACTGAAGACATTCACACAACCACCAACATTATATTTGAATTGTCATAGGTTAAGAGATAGTTTTCTTGTTTTCGTAGATTAAAGATAGTTTCTTGCTTTCATAGATTAGAATAAAGTTTTATTGTTTATGTAGGATAGATAGACTTTGCTTTAATAGATTAGATAGTAGTTTGCTTATTATAGATTAAGCATTAGTTGGTAGTTCTTCTTGCTTTCAATAAAATAGATTTCCTTTCATGCATTAGAAATAGTTTTGCATTGAGCATTTAGTCCACTTGCCTTTTAGGCTATATAGTTGTTCAATGAGAAGTTTTAATTTGATTGCTTGCAGTATTTAGTTGCTTTTGATTACTTGTCTATTTTCTTTAGTAGGTTAGTTAGTTGTCTTTGCTTATTTGTCTATTGGTTTAATAGGTTAGGTAGTTGTCTTTTCTTACTTGTTTACTTGCTTTAGTAAGTTAGTTAGGTGTCTTTGCTTGCTTGTTTATTTACTTGCTTTCATAGGATAGTTTCTCATTGAATGTAGGTTGGCAAGTTAAAATAGTTTTCTTTGGTTATTTGCTTATTGTTATGCTTAAATAGTTTCTTATTGCTTACTGTTGAATTAGTTTGCTTTACATAGAGTTTTACTTGCTTTCTTAAAGAACTATCCATCGATCCTTGGCCCAAAAGTACTTAGGTTACATAGTTTCAAATTGCTTAGTAGGGTTTTCTCATTAGATAGCTTTGCTTGAGTAGATTTTCCTTAGATAGCTAGCTTCCTTAGTTAGACTATACTCCTACCATCCCTTCTACCTTTGGCATATATTTTCCTACAACTCTAATTTTACTTACCCCGGGTTGACAATTTAATTGAGGTTTTTTAGTGTGTTTTTAGTGCATATATAACACCCATCAACCTCTTCTAATGAATCTGATCCTGGGGTGGGTTGTTTCCCTCATCCTCTTGTTTTCCTTGGCATCAATGCCTTAATAAATCACAAGATGGAAATATCACTAGCTCTGATACCACTGTAGTATCCCCATCTATAGGAATCTAGGATAATGTGTTTCAAGCTGTATATTTTAATCAAACACTTTGAAAAAAATGTTTTATGTTGGATGGTTACTTCAGACAAACAATTTGCATGTAAAATCATGGTGGACATTTTATCAAACACATTGCAAGTACATAAAATAAAATAGATGATCATGGCATTTTATTATGGCTGGAATCTTAAAAAATCACAACAATACAAATCTCTACTAGTTGTATTAACGACTACACCAAACAGTAAACTAACAGATCTCTATTGGCTTCCATGAAAACTGCATGATCACACACAAAGAAAAACAATAACTTGGAATGTCACCACGACCCTCCTTAATTCACCGTGGAAAACCTCTCATGTAACCCTCACAGATCGGATCCAATCAACCACAACAACTCTTGATCGTAGAGGTCCTCATGGGACAAAGGAAACCGTATAGCGGGGCCTTGTGAGAGGCCCTATACTCCACACACAGGGATGCCTTCAAACATGCTTTCTATGAAACCCTCCTTATACTTACAAACGTTTGGGCTTAGCCTCTTCCAGAAAGATCTACAAACTACCTACGCACTTCAGTATAACTTCAACTGAATACAAAACCCCCAAATGAATCTCCAATGGTAGTCCTAGGTGGACTCCCCTCTTGTCTGTCTAGGGTGGATATTGCACCACCGAAACTAGACTGCAATAGTGGAAGGGTTTTTCTAAAACCCAATGAAACAATGGATCCAAGAGCACCAATCAAGATTTCAATCAAATCCTCTTCCAAAGAGGAGGGTTACCCCTATATTTATCCTTCCTCTAGGCCTTCTAGATCTTTTCCCTTTTTGACCAAATCAAACCCTCACTTTATTTTCCCTCTAATTTCATTTAAATATAATTATTTAATTTTATTATTGTCACTTTAGGATTTTTCCTTCTTTTAACATAGTGACACCAAATAAACCTCCTTGACTACCTTGTCCTTGCTGACTATAGCCTACGAGAGTCATATAGGCTATTAAGTCATCCTTCGTCATGATCGATTGGAAGGGAACATTACAAGGGGGGTCGAATTGGAAGCCGAAATAACCTGGCCATGCTCCATATTTGAGGAAGAATAGTCATGTGTATGGGGGGAATCCATGATCGATGGATGGAGAGAGGGTGCATAGGAGGAAATGGGTTTGATGAATAAAGCATGCTTAGAAATTGAAGTGTTGGGTTGATGAGAGGGAATGTACGCGTCTAAAAATGTTGGAGCAATAGATGTATGGGAGGAAGGAGTTCTCAATGGTGTTGAATCGAAAGAGAAAACCTCAGGTCCAACATTCAACTTTCAAGGATTTTTGGGTAGTTGAGCAGATTTGAACAACGTATTGGTCAATTAATGAGAAATGAATATTATGATATTCCAAGTTAAGTTAATGGTGAGCAGGTTGGTGAGAATGACGAGGATGGGTGAAAACCTACACACTTATAAATATTTCTAATTTTTAAAATAAACTTGGATTTTTTTAAATATATGTTATATTATAAATATGTAAAATGTAATAAAAAAAAATTATATTATAAACCAACATAGATCCATCTTAACCCCCAGATCTATCAAGGTTCGAGATGGATCAAATCTTTCGAGGTGAAAACATTTCCTCAAGTTTTACACTCTAAAAGAGATTTTCACCTCAAGAGAATTGATCCCTCTTGGCGCTTAATAGATGCAGGGTTAATATGGATCTAGGTACCCGATAGATCTAGGGTTAAGATGGATCTAGGAACTCGATAGATCTGGGGTTAAGATGGATCTAAGTTGGTTTAAATAATTAATGAAGGATACAAACTTGATAATGGTATATTATTTTTAACTCTATTACATTATTTCCTTAACGTTATGACCCTAGTAATCTATAAACATAAATCATTCATCTTTATTTTCAATATTTTTATAATTTAACCCTAGATCCATCTTAGCCCCATATCTATAAAGTGTTGAGAGGGATCAAATATCTTGAGGTACAAACCTCTTTTAGAGTGTAAAACTTGAGGAAAGGTTTCCACTTAAAAATATGATCTCTCTCGCTGCTTGATAAATCTGAGGTTAAGATGGATCTAGATTGGTTTAAAAATTAAATTAAAAAGATAACATAGATATATTTTAGTGAGGTATCTTTTAAACTAAAATTATATTTGAATTTTTTTAATTAATATTTATGTTTGATAAATCTTAATTTCAAATAGATAATGTTAGTTAAATTTTGAGGTTATTTAAGATGAAAATGGAATTAGTATTAATATAGATTTATCTTTGCCTAGTGATACTAAATTGATATAAATAGAAATTCATCTTTATCTTTGTACAAATTTCTAATTATTTAAAACATCAGCGTTAAAATTAAAATGGACCGATGTCAAAAAGTTTTGGATTATATATATATATATATATATATATAAATCTCTTCCATATTTGGGAAACATTAAATGAATTTAAATAATATCAAAAGAAAATATACCAATTTATTCAAAGTTAAGTGTAAAATAATTTCTAATTATTTAAAACGTCAGCGTTAAAATTAAAATGGACCGATGTCAAAAAGTTTTGGATATATATATATATATATATATAGATATGGAAATCTCTTCCATATTTGGGAAACATTAAATGAATTTAAATAATATCAAAAGAAAATATACCAATTTATTCAAAGTTAAGTGTAAAATAGATTCTTAAAAATTTTCAAATTTTAAAAAGAAAATAGGTTTATCTCATGATTTGATTAGTTTAATACTAAGGTCACCATTCCATATTTTTTTCCCTCATATTTTATCTTAAAGGAAAACATTAAGCACTTTATAAAGTCCTTCGAACTACCCAAAATCATGAATAAATTGAATGAAACCCTATATAATCCAACAAACACACGTTTTTGATTGTGGGTAGAGCATGCATGTACGTGTTAGTGATGTTTGCATCTCAATCAATTAAAAAACAAAATGCAATTAGAAGTGCAATCGACGACATTGTAGGTAATTGCATGATTCTATTATTGAGTTGTATGAAGGGAAGATAATGTCATGTTGTTCACAATTGCTGTGTGGTCATGAACGTTATTACCCTATTGGTTTATAGAAAAAAAAATGTGTGTTTAAACGATGTTGGAAAATCTAAACTTTTTAACTAGGTTTTTGTTTTATTCTAGCCAAAGAATTGTATGCATTCCCCATAAATTGGTTCAACTTGTTTCCATAGTATAAAACTTAGATGGATAGAGTCTTATAAAAAAAGAGAAGTACCCACGAGTTCCAATAGTATTAGGTTTATATAATCACCATCGAAATTAAATATTCACTCCATAAAAACATAGTTCAAGCAGGGGTTGATCATAGAAGGTCACCTAGGTTTTGAGATTGTATGTCTGCAAAAGTTCACCATAGAGTTTCACCGCTAAGCCACATCATTATAGTATATAGGGGTTCAATCTGTTCTATAGTTCAGACTTCTTGAGATCCTACTGCAATAGATTCCAGATATGTCACTTTCTTTCCCATATCATGTTCCAAATAGGCCTATGATATGAGCAAGTTGCAACAAAAATTATCGATTTTCAACTTCATTGCCCTCACTATTCGAGAGAGAAAATATCTCCATAGAACAATTATAGTGTTGTGTTGCAAATGAAATGATTAGAATTATCCCTTTAGGTCTATAAAATATCTTATTTTCTTCAGGATTTCTATAGAGGATATCTTGGAGATACTTCACACACACCTAGGATTTATTTTTCCTAAGTTTTTCCCCATGTTTATTAGTCATTATTCAATCTACTATAGTTGAGGGAGAATATTCATTTTCCTACACTCTAGACCACCACTATGGTGCATTGGATTCTCTTCCAGTGTGCATTAGTTGAGTTATACAGAGTATATCATGTGCAATTTATCATTCATTCATTCAGTTAATGCAATTCTTTGATTTTCTCTCTCTTGTTTTTGTCTTTTCTCATTTCTTTTGAAAACTGTGTATGTCATTTGCTAGCTAGATCTTATATGTGTAGGTTCATTCACATTTACATGGTATCATCACTGACGAATTGCTAGGAAAAATACACTTCAAACTCTTTTTGCAGCTATCAAAGATTGAAGATAGCGGGAAAAAGGAATTTCCAAAATAATTGATTCTTACACCATACATTTTCTTTGTATGGAAGGATAGGATGGTAATTCATCTTCGAAGTAGAGGATTATACAGGTTAACCATGGCCATAGAGACCGAACCCACATCATCCATAGAAAATCCAAGTATCTGAATCAGATGGATGAAGCGTATGGAACTATTTGCAGTCTCTTTTCTCCTCAGCTCCTCTTTCGCATATCCTCCTGTAAAATCGCCAATGAATTCTGGACCACCATGGAAGGACTTTTTGGCAAATAGGATGAGATGAGGGGACATATAATTGAGGTGGAATTTCTCACTTTGGATCCAAAAACTTCGACAATCTCCAAGATTTTTTACCAAATATAAGGATTTGTTGTCGCAACTCAAGGCTTGCGGGGTTGATAAATCCAAGGAGGAGAAACAAATGGTTCTTACCATTCTTTCCAAACTTTGTCTATAATACTCAGTGTTTGTATCCATATTTCATTCAATTAGGCTTGCCTCTGGAGCTACCTGGAAAATTCATTCTCTTGAGGAATTTATTGAGTCTCTAATGCAAGAGCAAACCAAGCTCATCAATATGGGAAAATCAAAGGCTCAAAGGTGCATGAACTTGCTATGCACGATGGTAGCAGTCACCAAAATCAGAAATTGAAACAAAAATACAAAGGGAAGGGACATGCAAATCCAAAGAAGGAAGAGTACTCAAAACCCTTCAACGATTCCTCCAGATCCAAAGGTGGAAAGGGAAGAAAAGGGGAGAAATGCACTTACTGCAAATGAGGATTCCATCTAGAATCTATATGCATGCAGAAACATATAGATCAAATGGCACAAATAATTCAACAAAACAACCTTGGAGATTGCATCCCCGAGGGTGCCAAGAAAAAGAAGCCAGAAGATATAAACCCCAAGAAAGGTAATTCTAGCCATGCTTTGATTGGCATTAACTTCTCTTCCGATGCTTAGATTGTAGATTCAGGTGCATCACACCACATTGCATCCACAAAGAAATTCCAATCTTAATTGGATGCATGCAAAGGTCCTCTTATTCTGATGGGGGACGACTCTCTAGTCGAAGTCACCGACAAAGGAAGAGGTGAACTCACAAACATGAGCTTCGATAATGTGCTACACGTTCCCAAACTCTCCATCAATCTTCTCTCCATGTATCAAATGAAAAACTCTGACAACGGAAAGAAAGTAATATTCACAGCTGATGATGTGGATATCTACAACATGAAAACCAATTCCAAAGTTTCTACTCATGAGGTATATCACCAATCTAGACTCTACACATTTTCAGAATTTATTGAACCAAATTATACATTATTGTTTACGCATGTTGATGAAAGCAGTAGGATATGGTATGAAAGTTTTGGGTATTTAAATTTCAGATATATGCAATAACTTAGAAAGTTGTGAATGGTTGAAGGTCTACCTGACATCCACTTCTCCAAAGGAATTTGTGAGGGATGTGTTTTTGGAAAACATCCTCAAGAGAAATTCAACAAAGGAAAGACTCAGAAGGCCTCCTCTCCTTTGGATCTGATCCACAATGACCTCATCGACCCCTTTTCTCATCCATCAATTAGTAAACCAAGGTACATGCTCATTTTTGTTGATGATTTCTCACGCTATACTTGGTCTTTTTTTCTCATGCAAAAATCTAAGGTCTTTCAACACCTCAAAGATTTCAAAGCCCTTGTTGAGACATAGTTAGGAAAGAAGATCAAATTCCTCCAAAAAAATAATGGGGGGGAGTATGTAAACTGTGAGATACAAAATATTTGTCTTGAGGCTAGGATTCATTTGCAACACATGGTTCCTTATACTCCACAGCAAAACAATGTTGCTGAGTAGAAAAATAGATCCCTGAAAGAGATGGCATCTTGCATGGTGCATGCAAAGTCACTTCCATAGAGATTATGGGATGAAGCACTTAATTGTGAAACACACATACAAAATAGATCTCCCCATAGATTTGTCAAGGATAAGATCCCCTTTGAGGCTTGGAGCGACCTTAAACCAAAAGTGACCTAGTTCCATATATTCGGTTCTTGTGCATGGGCCAAGATTCCCTCTAAGAAGAGGAAGAAACTTGATCCATAGAGTACAAAGTGTATTTTTGTTGGATACCCCGATGGTTTGAAGGGATATAGACTCATTGATCCCTCCACGGGCCGAATCATCATTGAGCGTAGTGTCCAATTCAAGGAATGTATCTCGCATGTAACTCAACAGGTGCATGCAAACACTTTTGTTCTTCCACCTGTCTGAGATGGTGAGCATGCACAAGTCGACTCTTCTTCAAATGAGAGTTATAATTCATTGGATTCAAATGATTCAGATACCGAGTCAATGCAATCAGATTTATAGTCAGTGCACGCAGATGCAAATGCAAAGCTAGAGTCGAGGCCCAAGTGGGCCAAGACTACTCTTTAGGATGTAGGAGATCTTGTTGGGAATCCAGCTGATACCAGGAGGACTCGATCTGATTTCAATTAGCCTCCTCTTGCACTCATTTCCACTAAATTGATGCCACCAATGCATCTTTTCTTGGTTCACTCTTCAGATCCATAGTCCTATGGTGAGGCTGCTGGGAATCCCTTTTGGGAATTCGCCATGCATGAGGAGTATAAATCCCTCCTCGAGAACTAGACTTGGGATCTGGTTTCCCTTCCTTTAGAAAGGAAAATTGTCAGGTGCATATGGGTCTATAGGACCAAGAGCATAGCACATCGACAGGTTAGCAAATACAAATCCATGCTAGTTGCCAAAGAATTTCAGTAGGTGCGCGACATTGACTATGATGAGGCCTTCGCTCCAGCAGCAATTATGGATTTCATACATTTGAAACTTTCCATTGTGGCATCCAAGGGATGGGAAGTCCATCAGATGGATGTGAAGAATGCATTTTTTTCATGGAGATCTCTTTGAGGAGATCTATATGGAGAAACCCTAGGGCTTCATGCAGGATTCATCTTTGGTATGTCAAATAAAGAAGTCAATTTATGGCCTCAATCAGGCCCTGAGGGCATGGTATGCCAAGATGGACTCCTACCTACTGTCACAGAACTTTGTACGTTGTAAGTGAGACTCGAACATTTACATGCTCAAGACAACTGATTCACTTCTACTCCTAGTTCTATAGGTTGATGATTTGTTGATCATCTGTTGCTCAACTTCAATGATTGGTGTAGTCAAGAGGATTATGCAAGATAGGTTCTTGATGACGGACATGGATCCACTAAATTTCTTCCTTGGTCTTGAGATCAGTCGAGATGCATCAGGAATCAAACTATCATAGGCCAAGTATGCATGATATCTCCTCAAGAGATTCCACATGATAGACTACAAGTCTTCCCCGACTCCTTTCTTATCAAGAGTCAGACTTGAGGATGGTGAGGACACACCACTGGTGGAAAACACACTGTACAGATAGTTAGAGGGGAGCTTGTTGTATTTCACACACTCCTGACCAGACCTATCCTATGCAGTTGGAGTAGTCTCTCGGTTCATGCAAGAGCCACATGAGCTACATTGGAAGGATGCAAAGTGTATCCTTCGATACATATAGGGCACCATCACCTTTGGGATTCACTATGCAACATAATTTGCATTGGACCTCATCAGGTTCATTGATTCTGACTGGGCTGGCAATAACATTGATCGCAAGTCCACATCCGGTTACTTAGTCTGTCTTGGTTCTAGGCTCATCTATTGGTCGGGGAAGAAGCAAGTTTTTATTTCTCTATCTTCAGCCAAGGAAAAGTACAAAGGGGTAGTTAACATAACCATTTAGGCTATGTAGCTACAACATTTTCTTATTGAGTTGGGCATTTAGTTTCCCCAACCGATCGTCATCTGGTGTGACAACCAGAGCACTCTAAATTTCTGCAGAGATCAAGTTCAGAGGCATCAGACTAAGCACATCGAGATCCAAATGAACTACATTTGGGACTTAGTACATGAGAGGATCATTGACCTGTAGTTTTGTCCTTCAACATAATAGACTGCAGATACCTTCATCAAGTCCTTCATTGAGTAGAAGTTCCATTCTCTACGCAGTCGTCTTGGAGTGAAGGACACAATTTCCTAGCAACTGTCGATTCCTTTTTTGATATATTTTACCTTGAGGGGGGGGGGNTTGTATTTGGGTACCTAACACGACCTCATTGTCGGGACCCACTTTTAATTTTCACCATAGTCATGTTCAGGGGGGGGTTTGGAGATACTTCACACACACATATGATTTATTTTTCCTAAGTTTTTCCCTATGTTTATTAGTCATTATTCAGTCTCCTATAGTTTAGGGAGAATATTCTTTTTTCTACATTCTAGGAGAATATTCTCTTCAGTTCACACTTCAGTTGGATCAATTGAGTGGAGTCTTAATGCCACATTAGTTCCATCACCATGCAACATTGTGATCATCACTACTAATGTGTATTGTCCTTGGTATTATCACCAGACTAGGACATTACCCTCACTTCACCCTGTTTCAATCAGTTAATTGAAGACTAAGAGGCTAGTTAACTTGGACTAGGTGGCAGTTAACTCCCATAATTGTTGGTGTGTGTCCAGATCACTCTAGACCACCACTATGGCACATTGGCTTCTCTTCTAGTGTGCATTAGTTGAGTTATACACAGTATATCATGTGTAATTTATCATTCATTTATTCAATTAATACAATTCTTTAATTCTCTCTCTCTCTCTCTCTCTCTCTCTCTCTCTCTCGTTTCCATCTTTTCTCATTTATTCTGCAAACTATGTATGTCTTTTTCTAGCTAGATCTTATATGTGTAGGTTCATTCAAATTTACAGGATATAGGATAGATGGATAAAACAATTGTATAGTGTTGCAAATTATTTGGTTTAAAGGAAGTAATTGAGCCCACTTGTATTTTTTATTAATTTTTAATGTAACTTTGTGTATGTGACAACATCTTTCCCATACTCTGTTGTAGAGTGCCTCTCAACAGGGGATTAGAAATTGAATTGATTTGGGTTAGCTTTGATGGCACATCAATTTGGTTGAACATTGTAGGTTGAGAATAAGGTTGGGCATGCAATGACTAAAAATTAAAATAGTGTATTCGTTGTCTAGGCTGCATGGTGAAGGAAGGAGGAGACAGGGGGATCAAATTGGAAGGCGAAATAACTTGGCCATGCTCCAGATTTGAGGAAGAAAAATTGTGCGTATGGGGGGAATCCAAGATCGATGGATGAAGAGAGGGCGCATGGGAGGAAATGGGTTTGATGAATACAACTTGCCTAGAAAATGAAGCGTCGAATTGAAGAGAGGGAGTGGACACATCAACAATTGTTGGAGCAGTCGATGTACAAGAGGAAGAGGAGAAGAATGAAGGAGCCCTTAGTGGCACTGAATCAGAAGAAAGAACCTCAGGTCCAATGTTCAACGTTCAAGGCGTCTTGGGCAATTGAGCAAATTGGAGCAACGTACTGACTAGTTGATGAGAAATGAATATTATGATATTCCAGGTTAAGTTGGTGGTGAGCGAGTTGACCAGAATGATGAGGACACGGGCACTATGAAAACATACACTTTTATAAATATATTTGATTTTTAAAATAAACTTAGATATTTTAAAATAAATATTATATTATAAATATGTAAAATGTAATAAAAATATTTTTTGTTTTTATATATATGTAAAATTTTATAAAATTAATATTTTATAATACAAATATGCATTTATAATATTTTACAATGTAAATATGTAAAATTTAATAAAATATTTTTTTTCTAAAGAAAATATAAAGAATAAAATCAAGAAATACTTATCATTATTAAACTTGTTGCATCTACTCACACATAACTAACCAAATACTCAACAACAACAATGGTAACAATTATTCAAACTAATCCTTTGTATTAAAAAAATATCTCATCCAAGTATCAAACATATTAGATTAAATACTTGACTATGTAAAAGTTTTAGCAAAAACTCAATAAGGAAGTTAATAAGTGGGCAAATCCAATCTTTTTTTTGTAAATTGTTTTTTTAAGTTATAGTTCCATTTTATTGATAAAAACTTTGACCATGAAACTGTCTTTAAGAATTTTGATCATTTTTAAAATATAAACAATATGTACCTCATACCAAAGTAATAAATGTTGTATAGTTTGAGATATACACAATTGTATTCTAAATACTTCAAATCCAACAATGCATATCCCAACCTATACAATATTGTGTTTCCTCTTAAGAGGTCAGAGGTTCAAATCTAGAGGGGGGTAGGGTATGTATACCTTCGTAGACTTTACGAGTCAAAATCGTTGGGCATAAGGGTGTCCCTTGTCCCACAAACAAAGGGATCTCATACACCAATTTGGTGTGCTTGGTCGTAACCTTAAAAATAGATTATTATTATTATTATTATATTGCTTTATTTAACTAAAAATAAATAAACAAAACAAACTTCAGTAAAAAATAAATTTAATTATTAATTAACTCGCTCCAAAACTAAATGCTAAAACTTTATTAGTTAATGAAATTAATTTATTTAAACCATTTATATATTTTCCTCCATGGCAAAAATTCACGGATTAAGCATGTTCAATAAAAACAAATAATATGAAAAATAAAGAGGACGCTGTTGCGAGCATGGATAATGCGTTAAGGGGACCGTGCTACTTCAACAAAAGCATGCCAAGTTAGTTGCAAATCATGCCATCTCCATCCAAATTCATTGAGAAGGTTCTTTGAAGGTGTCAGTTTGGAAATTTAGTTAGTAATTTGGAAATTTAGTTAATGCATAACATACCTTAGCAACACGCCATTTGGAAAACACTTTGACTTTGGTTTTAGTTTTTTGAAATATAGATTTTTATTTTTATTTTTAATTTATAAAAATATAGGTTTTATTGTTAAAGTGTTTTTATTCCAATGTCATTTCTTCGCATTTCAAGTTTGATATGGTCATGTGATTCTCTTAATGTGGTCATGTGATGTGTTTCTCTTAGATATCAGTACAATGACCTCCTTTGACATTAAATGGTTTAATAAAAAATGCCATGTGTTTGAAGGTTGTTACACATTATTTAAAGATTGTTATACATTATTTAGTAATTAATTATTTTGCGTAATTATTTACAGTATTGTTTTTTATTGAAATTCTTGCCTAGCATAGTTATTATTTAAAAAAATATTCTTAACACTTATTTACTCAATGAAATTTGTATTCAATTCTTAGAAATAATGTAATCATTTTAATGATTCTCACCATTTGGCAAGTATAAGCTCTAATGTCTTTCTAAACAACCTCTTCATGTTTGTTTTTTATTTTTTTCCCTTGGTACATTAGCTCTTTTCATGCTTGTCCATCAACTTATTTTTTATGTTTCTTTATACATTAGTTATTTAAGTGATTCTATCACTTTGGAAGCATGATTGCCAACACCATAGATGTTAATTTTCACTCAATATACTTGCTTATATGTCCCGTTTTGATTATTATTGTTGATCACATTACTCATTTCCTAGAAAATAATATTTCTCTATTGACACCTTTATTTGTAATATATACCATTAGTGGTGCCACATGATTTGTGGATGTAATCTTTTTTAGAACTCACCTAAACACTTTAGTTCATAGAAGAGAAATGACAACATGTCTTTTTTCTCTCTTCATAATTTTTAAAAGATGTTATCACTAATAGTTGGTTCCTGCCATAATACTCCTTGGGCACTAATACTTCTTGCTAACTCCCTTACATGAGAATATAACTATGTTAAGCTTTCAGTGCACGTGCGATCTTTCACTTTTATTTTCTCTACTTTTGATATGCATAACTTCCATGTTCTTATCTAACAACTGTACAAAGCTTCAGGTATGTATGTGCTAAAGTAATTACCCAAGGGTTCTAGTGCACATGAGCATAATAGTCCCTGACTTCTATCACAAAGATGAACCACAATAACCACGCCAAATTTCCAAACCATCAATGTAGTATAATAACTATACTAGGCTTCCATCTTATGGATGCTCAATAATATCCATGCTTAGTGCCCCATGTGCATGCCAAACTAACTGTGTTGTGACCCCCTTATCACATGTACCTT
>JASDQU010737059.1:162790-177056 GCA_032191745.1 Picea mariana | reverse complement strand
GGGGGGGGTTTGGAGATACTTCACACACACATATGATTTCTTTTTCCTAAGTTTTTCCCTATGTTTATTAGTCATTATTCAGTCTCCTATAGTTTAGGGAGAACATTCTTTTTTCTACATTCTAGGAGAATATTCTCTTCAATTCACACTTCAGTTGGATCAGTTGAGTGGAGTCTTAATGCCACATTAGTTCCATCACCATGCAACATTGGGATCATCACTACTAATGTGCATTGTCCTTGGTATTATCACCAGACTAACACATTACCCTCACTTCACCATGTTTCAGTCAGTTAACTGAAGACTAAGAGGCTAGTTAACTTGGACTAGGTGGCAGTTAACTCCCGTAACTATTGGTGTGTGTCCAGATCACTCTAGACCACCACTATGGCACATTGGCTTCTCTTCTAGTGCGCATTAGTTGAGTTATACACAATATATCATGTGTAATTTATCATTCATTCATTCAATTAATACAATTCTTTAATTCTCTCTCTCTCTCTCTCTCTCTCTCGTTTCCATCTTTTCTCATTTATTCTGCAAACTATGTATGTCTTTTGCTAGCTACATCTTATATGTGTAGGTTCATTCAAATTTATAGGATATAGGATAGATGGATAAAACAATTGTATAGTGTTGAAGATTATTTGGTTTAAAGGAAGTAATTGAGCCCACTTGTATTTTTTATTAATTTTTAATGTAACTTTGTGTATGTGACAACATCTTTCCCATACTCTGTTGTAGAGTGCCTCTCAACAGAGGATTAGAAATTGAATTGATTTGGGTTAGCTTTGATGGCACATCAATTTGGTTAAATGTTGTAGGTTGAGAATAAGGTTGGGCATGCAACGACTAAAAATTAAAATAGTGTATTCGTTGTCTAGGCTGCATGGTGAAGGAAGGAGGAGACAGGGGGGTTGAATTGGAAGGAAAAATAACTTGGCCATGCTCCATATTTGAGGAAGAAAAATTGTGCGTATGGGGAGAATCCAAGATTGATGGATGAAGAGAGGGCGCATGGGAGGAAATGGGTTTGATGAATACAACTTGCCTAGAAAATGAAGTGTCGAATTGAAGAGAGGGAGTGGACACATCGACAATTGTTGGAGCAGTCGATGTACGAGAAGAAGAGGAGAAGAATGAAGGAGCCCTTAGTGGCACTGAATCAGAAGAGAGAACCTCAGGTCCAATGTTCAACGTTCAAGGCGTCTTGGGCAATTGAGCAGTTTGGAGCAACGTACACACTAGTTGATGAGAAATGAATACTATGATATTCCAAGTTAAGTTAGTGGTGAGCGAGTTGGCTAGAATGATGAGGGCAGGAGCACTGTGAAAACATACACTTTTATAAATATATTTGATTTTTAAAATAAACTTAGATATTTTTAAATAAATATTATATTATAAATATGTAAAATGTAATAAAAATATTTTTTTTCTATATATATGTAAAAATTTATAAAATTAATATTTTATAATACAAATATGTATTTATAATATTTTACAGTATAAATATATCAAATTTAATAAAATATTTTTTTCTAAAGAAAATATAAAGAATAAAGTCAAGAAATACTTATCATTATTAAACTTGTTACATCTACTCACACATAACTAACCAAATACTCAATAACAATGGTAACAATTATTCAAACTAATCCTTTGTATTAAAAAAATATCTCATACAAGTATCAAACATATTAGATTAAATAGTTGATCATGTAAAAGTTTTAGCAAAAAACTCAAGAAGGAAGTTAATAAGTGAGCAAATCCATTTTTTTTTGTAAATTGGTTTTTTGAAGTTATAATTCCATTTTATTGATAAAAACTTTGACCATAAAACTGTCTTTAAAAATTTTGATCATTTTTAAAAAACAAACAATATGTAATTCATACCAAAATAATAAATATTGTACAGTTTGTGATATACACAATTGTATTCAAAATACTTCAAATCCAACAATATATATCCCAACCTAGATAATATATATTGCTTTATTAAACTAAAAATAAATAAACAGAACAAACTTCATTAAAAAATAAATTTATTTATTAATTAACTCGCTCCAAAACTAAATGCTAAAACTTTATTAGTTAATGAAATTAATTTATTTAAACCATTTATATATTTTCCTCCATGGCAAAAATTCACGGATTAAGCATGTTCAATAAAAACAAATAATATGAAAAATAAAGAGGACGCTATTGCGAGCATGGATAATGCGTTAAGGGGACCGTGCTACTTCAACAAAAGCATGCCAAGTTAGTTGCAAATCATGCCATCTCCATGCAAATTCATTTAGAAGGTTCTTTGAAGGTGTCGGTTTGGAAATTTAGTTAGTAATTTGGAAATTTAGTTAATGCATAACATACCTTAGCAACACGCCATTTGGAAACCACTTTGACTTTGGTTTTAGTTTTTTGAAATATAGATTTTTATTTTTATTTTTAATTTATAAAAATATAGGTTTTACTGTTAAAGTGTTTTTATTCCAATGTCATTTCTTCGCATTTCAATTTTGATATGGTCATGTGATTCTCTTAATGTGGTCATGTGATGTGATTCTCTTAGATACAGTACAATGACCTCCTTTGACATTAAATGGTTTAATAAAAAATGCCATGTGTTTGAAGGTTGTTACACATTATTTAATAATTAATTACTTCGGGTAATTATTTACAGTATTGTTTTTTATTGAAATTTTTGCCTAGCATAGTTATTATTTAAAAAAATATTCTTAACACTTATTTTCTCAATAATTTTTTTATTAATTCTTAGAAATAATGTAATGATTCTAATGATTCTCACCATTAGGCAAGCATAAGCTCTAATGTCTTTCTAAACAACCTTTTCATGCTTGTTTTCTATTTTTTTTCCTTGATACATTAGCTCTTTTCATGTTTGTCCATCAACTTATTTTTATGTTTCTTTATACATTAGTTATTTAAGTGATTTATACATTAGTTATTTAAGTGATTCTATCACTTTGGAAGCATGATTGCCAAACATCATAAATGTTAATTTTCACTCAATATACTTGCTTATATGTCCCGTTTTGATTATTATGGTTGATCACATTACTCATTTTCTAGAAAATAATACTTCTCTATTGGCACCTTTATTTGTAATATATATCATTAATGGTGCCACATGATTTGTGGACGTAATCTTTCTTAAGACTCACCTAAACACTTTAATTCATAGAAGAGAAATGACAACATGTCTTTTTTCTCTCTTCATAATTTTTAAAAGATGTTATCACTAATAGTTGGTTCCTGCCATAATACTCCTTAGGCACTAATACTTCTCGCTAACTCTCTTACATGAGAATATAACTATGTTAAGATTCCAGTGCACGTGCGATCTTTCACTTTTATTTTCTCTAGTTTTGATATGCATAACTTCCATGTTCTTATCTAACAACTATACAAAGCTTCAAGTATGTATGTGTTAAAGTAATTACCCAAAGCTTCTAGTGCACATGAGCATAATAGTCCCTGACTTCTATCACAAAGATCAACCACAATAACCACGCCAAATTTCCAAACCATCAATGTAATATAATAACTATACTAGGCTTCCATCTTGTGGATGCTCAATAATATCCATGCTCAGTGCCCCATGTGCATGCCAAACTAACTATGTTGTGACACCCTTATCACATGTACCTTGATCACTTAAGTCAGTAAGCTTTGTTAAAGTATTCTCGGTGTCTCATGACATAGTTTTATCCATGTTAACCTTCCCATTACTAATGTGATTATTGTTAATTCACCAATTATCTAATTATAAGCACCAACAATTATCACTAAACCAATCTAATATCACTTAAATCTAAACTATATCTTATACCTACCAACCGTTCATTATTAACATACCTTATAATACCATAATTATACCATAATTGATAATATGTGTCATTATTCCATCTTAACAATACATCATTTTTCTTCTCAATAGTCCATCTCCACATAATTATAATATCCCATTTTAAAACTTCTTTAAAATATATTATATTTGGTTTGTTAATTAAATTTTTATCACATTTTTGGAATGGTAACTTTATTGTAAAGGTCCTCCTGGTTTGAAAAAGACAACTTTTTTATATTTGACATTTTTTATTTGACATTTTTTATCATATATCCTATCACATTTTTGGATGGTATCTCTATTGTAAAGGCCCTCCTATGAAGGGGTTTGAAAAAGACAACTATATTTTAAAGGCCTTCCTATGGAATGGTTTGAAAAAGACAAATATGAAAATAAATGATATGACAAGTAAAGATAGAATAAGGAGGGGTTTGAAAAAGAAAACTTTATTGTAAAGACCTTCCTATTGAATGGTTTGAAAAAGATTTGAAAAAGACAAATATGAAAATAAATGATATGACAAGTAAAAATAGAATACAACATCAAAACGATTGTAAGATGCTCATACATTAGATGTGGATTGATTGGTTTAAGATATACAATAGATGGATGTGATTATGATGTAACAAGGTTGCCTGAGTATATACATGCAATTATGTAGGAATGCAACATATCAATGTATTTGTATTTATTTTAGATTTATTCGGTTTGAAAATTATATAATAAATTATTATTTTTATTTATTATTTTGTATAATAAGTGAAAATAAAAAATTCATTTCTAAATATTGTTAAATTGATTTGATGATTACAATATGTGTATTTTAATAAACTTAAAAAATTGAGATTTTAATAAGTTTGTATTTATTTTCCTTGTGATGCATGTTGTATAGTGAAAACCTATAAAGCAATTCATCAAATATGTAAAAAATGAGATTTTAATAAGTTTGTATTTATTTTCCTTGTAATACGTGTTGTATAGCGAAAACTTATAGAGCAATCCATCAAATATGTATAGAGTAACCTGTCAAGATTGCTCAGCTGTAAAGAGATTTCTTCCAAAGGTTGGTATGGGCATTGAGCTAGTATGAAATATTTCATGAGTAACTCAAACAGTTTACGAATGATGTGATATGATAACTATCAATCAACATGCAACATCCATAAATTCATGAGCTTGACAGATGTCGGATGGTGTCATAACATTTTCTACATAACAGATTGACACATCTATTGTGTATTTTATTGTTTAAATATTATTATAAATATCGGTTAGCTAATTGGCAGCATCAACATCGTAAACCAATTATTTAAGTACTATGCAATAAGCTTTTACAAACACAAATTAACTTATTACTTTTATCAAGATGAAAAACATTAATGATATAAAATTGTTTACATTATAAAAGATAATATAAATTTATAGTGATCTTTTTATCAATAAGAAAAAAATGTAAAAATATAGAAAAAAACACCATAAATAAAGCTAAATAGTATAAGTACCGCAAATGAATTATGTTTACTATGTGTGAAAAACTTCACTAGCGTGACTTAGAGGTTGAGATTTGTTTCAAAGTTAATTCCAATTAATAATATATAGCTATCAACATGTACAACATTGAATACTTGCGTGTAAACCGTGGCAATGAAAAATAAAATAATGTGAAATTTAAGGAAAGCTAGTTGATATTAAGTTTGATATGATAAAGTTTGTCAGATTCCATACATGGAAAACGAGTTGACAATAAATTTGATAAGATTTATCAGATTCCATGAGCTCTTTTTCATTTCTTTACATTATCCATTGTTCTTTTTTTTCTCGTTTGAAATGCTAGCTAGAAAATAATGATTACAACGCCAACCCATATGCAATAAGACATTCAATTGATGAACCAATCACTTAATAGATAAATAGCTTTTGAAATAATATGAAAATAAATAATTTGATTTGATATAGTTAAACTTAAAAATATAAGTAATTTTTTTTTATCAATACATAAACTTAAACTAATACAAATTCAATATAAACTTAAACTAATACAAATTCAATGTAAACTCATTGCTATATACCTAGCCTACAACAAATAAATATAATAAGTGGATCACTATTCATGTTTATTAAATGTATAAATGCACATGCTTTTGGTAGTTGGATAACTATTTTAAATATAATAAGTGGATCACTATTCATATTTATTAAATGCATAAATGCACATGCTTTTGGTAGTTGGATAACTATTTTCCATGCACCTTTCACTTACATAACTACCCATCGTTCGTTATTAATTACAAATGTTCTTGTTGATTGCAATTTTCCATGTACTTTCCCAAACTACTTGAATGGTATGGACTCAGGAGCATTCAAAGTGAATGAGAAAAGTAATGGAAAAAGTGTAAAACAATAATACGTGAGATGGATTTCTTTTTTCATATAAGACAAACGTTACCCCTTCTTTGCATATGGTTGTGTACTTCAAGATAGTGTTGAATTATTTTTATGAAAAACAAAACTTTTCTTATAATTAAACTAATAAATTAAAATTGAATTTTTAATATAAAAAAAAAAACTTTTCCTCAAAATCTATCATTATTATTGAGATATTTTTCTAATATCACATTTTGACTCTTAACTCAGAGTAAATTCTCATGAAACATATTTACTGCTAGTAAAAACAAAATACCTATTATAAGTAAATACAAATCAGTGATGCACCAAATTCCATGTATTACACTTACGTTATATAATATTTACTTATTTACACTTTTGAAGATTACTGAAGTAAAAACGAGGGCATGTTCCAAATTCAAATTCAATTTAAGTGCACAAATATCTTTATTATAGTTCTTGTCACTGCAAAACGTTTAATTTAAAAATTCTTCATAAAAAATCTTAAAATTATATCGAAGTAACAAATGTTTAGAGAAAAATAACCATTTATACGAATATGGTATAAAAAATATTATTTATGAGCAAAGTGCATTGCTCATAGCTGTCATGTCCATTTTTCTCCGATGTCTATGGTGGGATATTGGTGTTTTTAAATATTAAAAGTTAGAGACCATGATTTAATGTGTTTCCTAACGGAGTAAACGAGATAAACCAAATGAACAAAATAGAAAGATACACATCTCGAACAACTGTTCCAACTTTTAGCAGTGTGCATTGCACGGAAAACACTTACACCTTTGTAATTTGTGTTTCTTAACATTAACATTATTATGTTTTAGAATTAGGTGAATAATATGTACTCGGTGTATTTAATGGTATTATTATTAAAATATAAATGGTTAGATATAAAGTTATTTTAAGTTCAATATTAGATATATTAGTAAAAGTAATATTAAATATATGGTTGATGACTATATAATATTTAAAAATATTAAGTATTATGTAGTGAGTCAATAATTGGCTCATTGTTTGGTGCATCCTGTATGTATTTAAGAGATAAAATGCACCAATCAATGAGCCAATAATTGATTTAGTGCATGGTTCTTGCATATAAATTTTGGTAAAATTCACATTACTTTGAAATGTGTGCTCCGAAGTAAAGTTAAATATAGATACAAAATCAAATCAACAATACAAACCTTAGTCAAGTGCACAAACCTTATTCAAGTGGGACTATCACAATTCATAGATAGATTTTGTTATTCCTACTTCATCTAAACAATACCAAGTTTGAACAGTAGATTGAATGATATTTATGATAAGAGGAAAAAGTTTGAACATATAAATTTAAGTGTGGAATTATGAGAATATAACTTTTAACATAACATTTATCAATATATAAAATATTTATAAGATTTTTATTTAGTATTTTTTAAAATGTAAAAAATTAAAATAAATAAATTTAAAGAGGTAGCAAATAAATTTTCAAAATTAAGCATGGTGGGTTAGCTCAAGTGGTTGAGAACTATGGTTTACAAGCAAGAGGCCATAGGGTCAATGTAATGATTCTCATCACTTGGCAAATATAAGCTCTTATTCCTTCCTAAACAACCGCCACATGCTCGCTTTCTATGTTTTTCTTGTACATTAGTCCCACTCATACTTGTCCATTAACACTTTTCTATATTTCTTCTATACATTAGCCATTAAGTGCCCATGCCACCTTGGAAGCATGATTGTCATCACCATAACTTCTAACTTTCATGCAATATACTTCCTTACATATCTCGTTTTAATTATTGATCACACCACTCATTTCCTAGAAAACGATACTCCTTTGTTGACACCTATATTCATATCATTAGTGGTGCCACATGATTCGTGGATGTAAGTTTTCTAGGAACTCACCCAAACACTCTAGTTCATAGATGATACACGACAACATGTGTTTTTTCTCTCTTCATGATTGTTAAAAGATGTTATCATTAAGAGTGCATTCCTGCCATACTACTTTAGCACTAGTGCTTCTTGGTAACTCCCTTACATAAGAATATAACTATGTCAAGCTTCCAATGCACATGCGATCTTTCACTTTTATTTTCTATACTTTTGATATGCACAACTTCCATATTCTTATCTAACAACTACACAAAGCTTCAAGTATGTGTGTGCAAAAGTAATTACCCCAGGCTTCTAAGCACATGAGCATAACAATGATTGGCTTCCATAACACAGATGAACCGTAGTAACCATGCCAAATTTCCAAACCATGTTTGTAGTGTAATGACTATACTATGCTTCTGGCTTATGGATGCTAAACAATGCCCATGCTTAGGGCCCCATGTGCATGCCAAAGTAACTACGTTGCGACCCCCCTTATCACACATACCTTGATCACTTAGGCCACCAACTTTTGTTAAGGTACTCTCGGTGTCCCATGACACAATTTTAACCATATCATCCTCCCCATTGCTAATGTGATCATTGTTAACTCACCGATTATCTAATTTTGAGCACCAACAACTATCACTAGGTTAATGTCACTTAATTTTGAACCATACCTTGTACCTACCATAATTTCTTTATTAATGTACCTTATCACTATCATAATTGATAGCATTTTCCATTTTCCTATCATAACAATACATCATTCTACTTTCCAATGATGCATCCCCACATACAACTACTCATATTTTAGTGCATCTTTATAATATACTATTTTAAAACTTGTTTGACATATATTATAATTCGTTTGTTAATTAAATTTTTATTATATATCTCATCACACTTTTGAAATGGAAGCTTTATTGTAAAGGCCATCTTATGACATTGTTTGAAAAAAAAAATATAAGAACAAATGATATGACAATCATAAAACAAGTGCCACTGCAATGGCTATATCTCTACCGATAATGAAAATAAGAATATTACTATGTAATTTCAAATATACAACAATATCAAAATTCATTGAAATATACAACAATATGAAAATGCAAGTTTATAGAGAAATGTTTATGGATCATTTTTTATGCATTGATATCCAGAGAAATGTTTATGGGTCATTTTTTATGCATTGATATCGATGGAAATTTTGACAAAAAACATGAAACATCCCACAACAAAGTGATGGATGCTTGTTTGCAAATAGAATAACCATAGAAATCTGCCATGAATACAAGTCGAGAAACAAAGAAAAAAATTATGAATGATGACAGACTAGGCATGTGAGCTCCTTCGCACGTTCAAGACATTTATTTTCTTACAAAAATGGTGCTGGTAAATGCTTAAAACAAAGCCTGAGATTTGTCAATTAGTTAAAGTGCTCACCCACTTCCAGTCAATGTATAGAGACGTCCAGTTGGGTGCATATGTGGGTTATGGTGGTCATCGACATTGACCAAGCAACTACCTTCACCTCGTTCCCTTCCACCTAGCTTGGGAATGTATCCATGTAGATTTACTTTGCTAAAGGATAGATTCAATTACAGATTGAAGCATATTTGAATTAGTATCAGAATTGTCTTCAGACCCGGACCATTAAAAGCATAATGAGCATCATGTTTTCTAATGAAATAACCTATTTCCCTTAGGGAGAAACCTATCAATATGAAAATATGAGCATATATCATCGACCGACGACCTCTCCATTATCAATATGTGACAAATGATCTGTTCAATAATTACCTCAAAAACAAATTGCTAGGAGAGAAGGAACCACTAATTCAATATTGATTTTAACAAATATTTCACATGTACAACTGTGTGCAATTCGTAATTGTTTCATTTGTGCATTGATATGATAGTAGTGCCTTGCCCATTTTATTTTGGATCCAACAATCAATTAGCGAGTTATGCCTTCATAGTGGAGCAAGCAATGGAACCTTTACATATCAGAAGGAAATCTTATGCGCTTCCAGTCTACTTTGTCATGGTACTGCATGCCTAGTTTGTCAATCTTGTTTCTTCTCTGAGTTGTACAATTCAGAAAACAATAATCTATATATAGACAAATGACTACAACTGTGTCAATAAGTTGCAAAACTTTATGAACACTTTGATTGGGTAGCATAGATATAGACACATAAGTTTGTTTAGTTTCTTGTCAATGCATGTCAACACGTGATAAGACAACCTGTAAAGTCGAGGGTAAGTTAGAACCATTTTACAATAATCTGTGAAGCCAAAGATAAGGTAGAAGAAAAATATGAGTTAGAAGAATACATATGAACTTGTTTGATGTACCTTTTTTTTTCTTTAGCCGATATGTAGAATGACATTGTCCTCATTTAATGTAGATTTTCTATGCACTTGAAAGTCACATAGCATATAAGCATTGTTTGATTTTTATTTTTTTTAAGTATACTTCGTATGGAAATTGCGTTAGTTTAGGAAGTACATCTTGTAATACAGGTTGTCTAATTGTACAATACACAATTGTGTTGTTGAGGGTTTAGATAAAAACATTGAGGCAATGTCTATATATGTAAGGGCATTTCTAATTGCATCAAAGACAATCAATTGTGCCATCATTTATTAATGCGGAGGAAGAAGCATGAGAGTTACAAATGACACATACAGGTTCAAAAGGGGTCGAATATGCATTTGTTACCACCAATAGACCTTCAACCTGCATACGTGAACATAGTAATTAATATACCGAACAATAAAATATATATGTGTACAACAAATTTTCTGTATGGAAATTGTGTAAGTCAAATTTTATGTATGCAAATTGTGGATGGAGTTGAATATGTATACTTACAACAATTGTAGAGCTAGTTAGTTTCTTCAGATCCTCCACTATGTCTGTTCTTAACTCTGTTATAAATGTTGACTACGTTGAGCGAAAGATCCTTTTTTTGACATCTCTTTTCTTGGTTATATTTTTAAAGAGCATTATAGGAAAATTCCCTTTTTGCAATTGTTATTCCATTGAAGAAAAATAGTGTGCATACATGTCGAACAATTGTAACTACAACATGGAATAATATAATAGTTATGTAAGATGGTTGGTATATATCAACATGTGAAAGTAAAAGATAAAAATGGATATGGAAAGTGATATTGTTTCCTTGTTGTCATTTGAATCACCATCCTTTAAATCAAGAATTTGCTGCAACCTGAATTTTCTCACGAGTGTGATGGCAATGTCAATAGTTCCGATTGGGTAAAGGTCTTTATTCTCTGCAAATTGTCTTATAGTCGTGTCCAGTATGAAATGGTATATTGTGCAAGTTCCAGGCACTGTTTCCACATCACTTGATTCAGAGGCCAATAAATTATTTCCTCAACCTTCTTAGGATCCACCAGACCTGATCCAGATGGATATTGGTGGCCACCCACCTATTCCAACTGGCTCCTCTTGACAATTTTTTGTTCAACACATTCTTCTGCACTTCTTTGTAATTGTGGGTTCTACACTTTTGGGGTTGTCTGAAGCCCTACACATCTTCCAAGTGGAGACTGGTGGATGCTCACCTAATCCAACTAACTTATTTTGGAAGTTTTCATGTCATCACATCTTTCTGTACTTCCAGGGTCATGTTGGGGCCCTAAACAATGTTTTTTTGGATTTCCATATTCAAACGGTAGACAAAGTCACAATTTGATGGCATAATATGTATTTATCAAAAAAACCTTTCCAATGGGCTATCACGTGCCTAAAACAGAGGTCGTATACAAAATTTACGACCCTGGGAAGTTGAGGTACCAACATACCCATAGGGGCCCACATAACTTTTGGCATTTCATCTCCTAGGGTTAGGATTTTGGATGTCTAGGGTTTTGGAATTCATGAGTAATGTTAAAAAGGCCTCTAAAGCCTCATTGTAATCATTATTCTTAGACAAATGTGCATAGCAGCCACATCTCTTGTCAGAGATAGATACCACCATTTGAGCAAGTTTCAGTTCTATAGTTTTACAGTTTCAACCTATTTCATTTATTCAATAGAAGATATTGTTCATTAGATATATGTGTTGTTCTATATAACTATGTGTTTATTGTATTAAGTCTGTTAATTAGTTCGTTCCACTCCTAAATCCGGATCAATACCTAACCCAAAAGATGAACTTGTGAGGGTTCAACTGAATGCAATAATAATGACATGTCTCGAATACTACTCGAAGGTGAGTCGAGTGATATACCCTCTTGTGAGAGTGAGAAGTGAGATCATATAGGTAATATTCAATGATATGCTTAAGATTAGGAAACCCTAAAATCCATACATACGTGGATGGTTCCTTGATTTTTATCTATGGGAATAGGTTTGGACACCCATTCGGTTAAGGGAACCGGGTAGATGAAGACAACATTGAGTAGCTTCTCCACCTCTGCCTTAATAGCCGAGGCCTTCCTAGGATTAACTTCTCTAAGACGTTGTTGAATATGTTTACCATTCAGATAAGTTTTAATTTCATGCTCGAAAATGTTAGGTTCGATCCATGGAATCTCTTTGTATGACCAAGAAAATACATATCAGAATTCTTTGAAGAGTTCGGTGTAGATCTGAATTTCCTTAGGTGAACAATCCACACCAATATATACATTTTCAATTTTACTAGGGGTTGGAAAGATGTTGATCACGATGGTAGGAGAAATGTTCACCATGTTTCCTTCAACATAAATACCATGCGTATCTAATGAAAACCCGATGTGACCGACCATCTCACTCAAGGTGGACCTAAATTCATCCTTCTCAATCCTAAAAAGATCCGGGAGAAAATAGGATCGATGATGCATATCGTCCCAAGGCCTATAAATACTAGACATCGCCTCAAAGATGTCTTCATTCAAAGGTAAATTATCATGAAGGAAATCATGTGAACAAGATAATTGAATGACTCATATGGGATCTAATATTGTATCCACCTCGTCTGTCCATGAGGAGGAAGGATTTGGGTCAACAATAGCTTGTAGAATAGCCTGATACACAAATTCTACTACATATAATGGCATTGCTATCCTGATGTGTGACTGACCTTTGTACGACATAGTCGGGGAAGGTAGGTTCCAAGGGTTGTTGAAATACGAGGTATGGAAAGAAACAGACCTCATTGTCAACGAAGACTCACCAGAGATGGCATAAATATGTGCAATTAGTTCCATGAAATCAAAAGTACTTGTCAAGGAGGAATACATCACGACACCAACATTCTCAGTTTCCTGCTAAGAATTATCAATAATGGGGACTTATTGTCTCATTGATGAATTAAGACCAATATGCACAAAGGAAAATTGGTCGATCGTTATGATATTTCCTCAATGAGAAAAGCAAAGATTGCGGAAAACCGACGACACAATGACTGTCATAGCATAAGTCCAATTACACCCTAGTAGTGAATTGTAGTTGAGAGACGCATCAATCACCTCGACCTTGACCTCCATAGCCTTTCCGCCTAACTGGACAAAAAAGTGGGAAGGATATTGTGGGTTCTAAAAGAATGCCCATCAAATGAAGTCAACATGGTCATGGATTGAGACATGGGTGGATAGCCAATGACATTCCAGCAAGCTAGAGACATCATGGATGATGAAGCACCTTCATCAATTACAGTATGTTTGATGGTAACTTTCATGTACTCCACATGGATTTGAAAGGCCATGTGGTAAGGTAAGAGAGGCTTAACGTCCATGAAATGAAACTTGATAAACTTTGAGCCACATGGGTCTAGATCTTCTAACGAAGATATCAAGGAATTCCTCTGTGAAGGACACATATGGAGAACCTCCAAATCTAACAACATGCATGGGGTTTGGCCCAAATCCTCGACAATCGAGTATTTTTGTGTGGCTTTGGAATTAGGATTGTGGGAATAACGCTTAAGTACTCATTTCAAAATATGAGGCAGGTTTATGAATTATCGATATGCAAAGGGGTTTCTAGGGTAGGAGAAGGCTCTGGACCTAAAACATTCTGTGAAGAATTGTAATCGCAAGATTGAGTGGCTACATAATCTGAGACTTAACCATATTGATTCAAAGATGGCCACCATCATGTGCCAAATG
>JASDQU010737059.1:148110-159508 GCA_032191745.1 Picea mariana | reverse complement strand
GTGTGTAGCAGCTACATCTCTTCTCAGAGATAGCTACCACCATTCGAGCAAGTTTCAGTTCTATAGTTTTACAGTTTTAGCCTATTTCATTTATTCAATAGAAGATATTGTTCACTAGATATCTCTGTTGTTCTACATAACTATGTGTTTATTGTATTAAGTCTGTTAATCAGTTCATTCCTCTCCTAAATATGGATCAATACCTAACCCAAAAGATGCACTTGTGAGGGTTCAACTGAATGCGATAATAACGACATGTCTCGAATACTAGTTGAAGGTGAGTCGAGTGATATACCCTCTTGTGAGAGTGAGAAGCGAGATCATATAGGTAATATTTGATGATATGCTTAAGATCAGGAAACCCAAAATTCATGGCACGTTGAAAGGTCGCTTTGGCATTTTTAAGACCGAAAGGAATTTTCCGGTATGCAAAGGTACCCCAAGGACAAATAAATGTTGTCTTGTGTTGATCCTCAGGTTTGATATGAACTTTATTATAACCTCAAAATATTTCCATAAAGGAAAATACTTCGCTTCACGCACACTTGTCAATAATGTGGTCAATAAAAGGAGTGGGGAAGTTATCTTTAGGACATGCTTTGTTAGGGTCCCTAAAATCCATACATACATGGACGGTTCCTTGATTTTTATCTACGGGAACAGGTTTGGACACCCATTCGGTCAAGAGAACTGAGTAGATGAAGACAACATTGAGTAGCTTCCCCACCTCTGCCTTAATAGCGGGGGCCTTCCTAGGATAAACTTCTCTAAGACGTTGTTGAATATGTTTACCATTCAGATAAGTTTTAATTTCATGCTTGAAAATGTTGGGGTCGATCCATGGAATCTCTTTGTATGACCAAGAAAATACATATTATAATTATTTGAAGAGTTCGATGTAGATCTGAATTTCCTTAGGCAAACAATCCACACCGATATATACATTTTCAATTTTACTAGGGGTTGGAGAGATGTTGATCGTGATAGTAGGAGAAATGTTCACCATGTTTCCTTCAACATAAATACCATGCGTATCTAATGAAAACCCGACGTGACCGACCATCTCACTCAGGGTGGACCTAAATTCATCCTTCTCAATCCTAAAAAGATCCGGGAGAAAATAGGATCGATGATGAATATCATCCCAAGGCCTATAAATACTAGACATCACCTCAAAGATGGCTTCATTCAAAGGTAAATTATTGTCAAGGAAATCACGTGAACAAGATGATTGAATGACCCATATGGGATCTAATATGGGATCCACCTCGTCTGTCCATGAGGAGGAAGGATTCGGGTCAACAATAGTTTGTAGAATAGCCTGATACACAAATTCTACTACATATAATGGCATTGTTATCCCGATGTGCGAATGACCTTTGTACGACATAGTCGGGGAAGGTAGGTTCCAAGGGTTGTTGAAATACGAGGTATGGAAAGGAACATACCTCATTGTCAACGAAGACTCACTAGAGATGGCATAATTATGTGCAATCAGTTCCATGAAATCAAAAGTACTTGTCAAGGAGGAATACATCACGACACCAACATTCTCAGTTTGCTGCTAAGAATTATCAATAATGGGGACTTATTGTCTCACCAATGAATTAAGACCAAGATGCACAAAGGAAAATTTGTCAATCGTTATGATATTTCCTTAATGAGAAAAGAAAATATTATGGAAAACCGATGACATAATGACTGTCATAGTATAAGTCCAATTACGCCCTAGCAGTGAATTGTAGTTGAGAGACACATCAATCACCTCGACCTTAAACTCCATAGTATTTCCGCCTAGCTGGACCAGAAAAGTAGGAAGGATATTGTGGGTTCTAAAAGAATGCCCATCAAATGCAGTCAACATGGTCATGGATTGAGACATGGGTGAAGAGCCAATGGCATTCCAGCAAGCTAGAGACATCACGGATGATGAAGCACCTTCATCAATTACAGTATGTTTGATGGTAACTTTCATGTACTCCACATGGATTTGAAAGGCCACATGGTAAGGTAAGTGAGGCTTAACGTCCATGAAATCAAACTTGATAAACTTTGAGACACATGGGTCTAGAGCTTCTAACGAAGATATCAAGGAATTCCTCTGTGAAGGATACATATGGAGAACCTCCAAATTTGACAACATGCATGGGGTTTGGCCCAAATCCTCGACAATCGAGTAGTTTTGGGTGTCTTTGGGATTAGGATTGTGGGAATAACGCTTAAGTACTCCTTTCGAAATATGAGGCAAGTTTATGAATTATTGATATGCAAAGGGGTTTCTAGGGTAGGAGAAGGCTCTGGACCTAAATTTTTTTGTGAAGAATTGTAATCACAAGATCGAGTGGCTACATAATATGAGACTTAACCATATTGATGCAAAGATGGCCACCATCATGTGCCAAATGGTTTTGACTCCCGCCTGATGCATTTTCGGTGTTTGAGGTTCTTGAGGCCATATTTTGGTTATGTGGAAACAAGTTTGTCAGCACAACAAGCTACTACGCGATGAACCTCAAGGCTTCCTTGATTTTGGGGCACAAGTGGCTAAGGTGATAATCTTTACAAAGTTTATAGGGAAACTTCACCTTCCACTTTTCTTTCTTTCCCTCACCAACATTATTATTCAATTTATCATTATTTTTTTCATCCTTGGCTTTTCTATTATTATTCTTTCCAACCTTACGATTATTACCATGTCCTTTCCTCTTGTTCCCTCCCAGTTGCTAGTTATCGTTTGGGTTTGAGGACAACTGTACATAATACACATCCGCCAACAGGGTGGTGGAGGATGAATTCTTAGCTTGTCCTACTATAGACTGGTTAAGAGATAAATATTTGATTTGGGTCATCACCTGATCTGTATTCTTATCATTTGCAGATCCTACAATTACATTGACATGAGTCCCGATCCTTTATCTAGGATCATAATTTGACTACAGTGCGTCAGGGATAATTTCATAAAGCATCTTAGATTGAGCATATATAAGGTCTAACTATTGGGATTTGAAGATGGATTCTTCCTTAGTTGTCACTCTGGATGTAGAAACATCCTTCAAAATGTAAGGAAACAAAGACGCGAGGAACCATTCCAACATAAACTCTGGAGGAATGTAGAATTTAATCAACCTCTTCTATCTATGCCACTCTTGAATATGATAAGAAATATGGGTGGATTTATCTTTTCAAATTGTTGATAAGAGTTCTAAGACAACATCGTAATGAAATGGTAGTTGTAAGTGATTGAGAAAAACCAAAAACCATATAACTGAAAGTTCCATAGGTTCCCTTAGGTATCTCAATGTACCACTCTGTGACGACCCTGATGAGGGTGTGTTGAAATAGCCTCAAATGAATATAGTCGTCATTAAGAGAGTTATATGAGCACCATATATAGAAGGTAGTAACATGATCACCTGCGTCTTTTCTATTCTTTCCCTCAAAATTTGGAATGTCAAAAGAAAGCTTGGTGGGGATGGGGGGCCATGATGGATCATGATGCATAGGGTCATTCATCAATTTTGAAAAATATGGAAGATTTTGCATGGCTAGAAAAGGGATCTGGGGTCGTGGTGTTTGAGACCATGCTCCCAGGAAAGATTGGATTTGAGAAATTGCGGACCAACCAGGGTTCTAGTAAACACCATGGCCTTGATCGGTAGGATAATATCCTCCTCCTAGTTGATTCATGAAAGGTTGTAATGGAACCATACCTGCAGAAGTGACGTGATAAGTATTATATAAGTTTCCCCCAAATGAAGGAAATTTGTGCTGGGGGTTGCCCATACTGTAAAACTGACTCCCTTCGGAAGGAACACTAGAGAACAGAGAGGGGTTCTCCATAATAAATGTGTTCGTAGGAATTGATGTGGAGGAAGAGGGAATGGAATAAAAAATATAGGAAGTAAATTGACCACTCATTTGAGCACTCCATCCTAGAGAATTGAAGCTAGGATTAGTCCTGGAGGAAGGAGGATTCCAACCTCCAACCATAGGATTCACTTTAGGGATATGACTCCCAAAAAATGAGAAAGGCACATATGGAGGCATTGTGCCCCCAGACCAAAAACTAGGATTCACATGAGATGAGGAAATAGAGGATGGCAAGTGCGAAGTCAAGTCTTGTATACCATATGAGACATGATTAGAGGCCGAAGGTATTGACTGTGTTATGACCCTATGTTTCATAGGAATCATACAAATCACTGAGATTCTACCTTCAGAAATGTTGTGTGGTAAATCATGTGGCATCCTACCCGTGATTTACAAGAAAAAGACATATATGAGCAGTCGAAGTTTTTGAGACAGTATGAGTGTGATTTTAATTTCAAATATTCATTTGCAGCTTTACTAGATGTTTAAACTCTTGTATGAAAAGGTGTCAAAGAAATAGCTTTCGACAACTAAGGGTCAAATTTTCATGTGTTGTAAGCCGTCGAAAGTTCCCATTTTTGGCAGTGAAAAAGATAGGGGCAAATCTCAGTTAGTTGCCAAAAGTGCAGATTTTGCTAATGGTTAGCTCGTCCCATTGGATTCTCAAACTGTCAATAGTACACATGCCATCATCATCTTAAGTGCTGCCAAAATCATCTCCAGATATGATTTTCTTGGTCTCAATCATTTATTTGGTTTGTATTCATTATTTGGTGAAATCTATTAAACCCCAATCTAGTAGATCCGAGTTCTCTGCTGCCAACTAAGATCACCATAAACTCACATCATTCACTTTTTACCTAATCTATCATGTGGTTTTTTGTCCTGGTCGAATGATGCAATCATCATTATGATTTGAGCTTCATTCTTTATTAATGGTTTATTCTAAAAGATTGTCATTCAAACCTTTTCCCCATATCACGCATTTTTCCTCTGCTCGAGCTTCAATTTGTCCTCTATCAATGCCACTGTGTCTCCCCAAGCCCGATTTTATTGTATTGCAAGTGTTGACAAATGGTTTTGCCGATGAATAAGGGAGGGGCTCTACTTAGGAAAGAGCTTAATGATATAGCATATCTGGAATCTCACCCTGAGATTTTCCAGATGTTCAGAGATGCTGGATGTTACAGGTACTGTGAAAAACTACAAGGTTTTCACCAAGGAGTGGTTGAGGAATTTTCCTTAACCTTTGATGGAGCCAAGGCCAAAGTGGGAACAATTGAGATGCAGGTTGATGAAGCCATTGTTGTAGCAACAACAAAGATACCTGGGACAAGTAAAAGATGGCTTAAAACAACCATTACTAAAGACATTGAGTTCAGGTCTTATCTCAAGCCTGAACACAAATGTATTATTTGGAAGAAAGATATCCCTAGATCCTACTTGGAGGTAAAATGGCAACACTTGCTCAAAGAAATCTAGGTATATATTACATGTGAAGGAAGATATGGTAGAGTGATGCTCTACCATTTCACAGGTAGGTTTCCTTTGAATCTGCCCTTCTACCTTCATAGAATTTTGACAAAAATGGCACACCAAGTCCAGGCCAAACCTAACAAGGTGCAGGGTAGGATTTTCCATCATAGCCTTATCAAACTCATAGTGCTTGAAGAATTGCAGAGGAGGGATAAGAATTGGGAGAATCTTCTCTTCTGGGGTGAATTTGAACTAGAACCCCAGTCTAAGGACAAAAATAAGACTTCATCCAATAAATATTCAACACGCCAGAGTAGTAAAAGGAAAAGAAGAGCCATTTCCCCAGTAATTGCAGAGGAGCCAACCTCTTCTTCTAAGTCCAAGAGAGCGAAAAAGAAGCTTGATTTCAGCTAAGCTATAGAAGGGAAAACTAGTGCCTCTGATAAAAATTTCTTGAATCTGACTTATACAGATTCAGAGGAGGAGGTAGAGCTTATAGAAGAAGAGATGCCTGAGAAAGAAACTCCTGAAGAAACAACACCTATAGTCCAAAGTTCTGAGCATGAAGCCCCTGATTTTCAAACTCCTGAAGAAGCACCTTTCTCACTTGAAGCTCAAGATCTGGAGGTCCTTGAAGCATCAATAAGAAAACACAGTAAGTCATCATCAAAGAAGATCAAAAATCTTGAGGAAGAAGTCATGGAGCTGAAGTTACTGGAAAAGGTGGTCAAATCCCAAAATGAGACCAACACGAGGACATCATCAGAGGTAAGAGATTGTTTTCAAAGACTAGCTAAAATGCATGTTAAATTGGAAAAGAAGAACAAAAGGTTTCTTGAAGAAAAAAAGAAGTTGCACAAGGTAGCTAGATGTTTGAAGATGAAACTAAGGCTCAAAGATGCAAAGCTTATAGCTCATCCAGGCTTGGAGAAGCTAGTAGAGGCTGCAGAGAACTTGAATGAGTAACCTTGAAGTTTGAAATACTAAAGGAATTTCAATTTTGAAGTTTTGATGAAGATTTTCAAAGCCCGTGGTTTCGGCAGCTAGCGCAGGTTTCAAAAGGCGTTGTTAGCTACAGAAAGCTCCGCTTTCGGCAGCTTACCCCATGATTTTATGCTTCTAAGCCACGAAAAGCGCAGGAACTGGTAGAATACTCATTTTTTGCTCAGATCGAGGATTTTTGTTTCCAGATCATGTGGGAATGGTTTTTAGGGAAAGATAAGAATTAAAGGGATACAAATCATCATCCTTTTCCATCTTTTGAGGCAGATGATAAGGAAAGAAGACTAAGTGGCCTTTCTATTTTTGGCCAAAATTGCTCAGCTGTCAAAGAAGGAATTCAAAAGTGTTCTAATATCTTATGAAGACTATGAAGACAATTAAGGAGATCAAAGATTGCTGAAGACTTAGTTGATAAGGGTTTGACCCTTAAATCAGGACTCGATCCTACACATCATATTAATTTTATCTTGTTTTATTTTTAGTATATCAGATCCATTTTTATAGGATCTTGAACTTGTTTGTAAAGGCTATAAATCCTATGACTTTTAAGAAAGAAAGGGGTTGTTGTTCGGTTAGATTGACATGGAAGGATGGCATGGGAATGTCCCTATCAACTGTAGAAATGTTTCAAGATCTATAAGTGACTTTTATGAATGAGTACAAAGGCATTATATTTCCAGATTCCTGTGTCGTGTTTAAGCGGTGAAGGTTTTCTCTATTGTAACTTGTTACTTTCCTGTTTCACATGCTTTTTCTTTTTGTATTGTCTATGAGAAGATAATGTGCAAGATTTGTTCTTAACACCCTGTGCTGGCTTGAAACAATATTTATGTTTTCTTCCAAGTTTGAAATGTAGAATTTGGATAAGCTCCACTCTACATTTGAAATGAATTTCAATCTATTCTTCTTTTCCCATTTTATAAGCTCAAAGGATCCACTGACATGATTATCCTACCTGGTTACATTTTGTCTCAGTTATTCATTCATATATCGTATTAACCTCTTGAATCCATTTTCCCCAATGGACCTTTTCTGTGGTCTCAACCAAAAACTCTAAAAACAAATCCTATTCTGCATAGCTAGCCTAAGACCCATACTCAAACAAATCTAAATTTGACAGAGAGATCCCTCTCTGAGTCTTGGAGGGCTAGATCCTTGACTCGAAGTGGTTTTGTGGTTACCCCTGCCGATTTCCTCCTCAGCCTGGGAAATTACAGGGTGATAACAGACTTAGTACTATGATTCAATATACCGTATGGGAATAAAAAATGATTCATTCCCATGGGTTGAGCATAGCTCAAGGGTTGGGTAGCATTATATGAGAGAGCCTCCAACAGCCAAACCATTGATGATAAGGGAGTTGAGGGGACCCCACTAATAACATAATATATGGGAGTTGAAGGGCTTCCAAATACATTCATATCTGACTTAGTACTCATGGTAGGATGATCATGATCCTGGGAGGTAGAGATATATGCACCACACTTATTAACTCTATTCCTTTTATAAAGTGACTTCGGTAAAGGATCAAGACGCAATGGTAACTTGAAAATAAGAAGAGACCAATGAGGAGGATAGTCTTGATCCACGATGACTCAGAACTTGAGATACAATACAAAATCCTAAGGATGACTAATAATCAAAGAGCACACTCCTAAATAAAGAAAAAGGCCAATACACACAAATAGGATATGATAGCTCAAATGGACCTCCCAAACGAAAGTAGGTATACCTCACCCTAGAGTGGCATGAGACTACACAACAATAGAGTGGAGGTGTCAGAATCAATTATAAGGACCATCATAGGATTCACAATGCAGTCGGTTAGATCCCTTCATAGAGGAAATCCTCCATAAAGTCTGTGTGATTTTCGATCCCTATCTGACTTAGGGTAACTGCTTAAATCCGGTGTGAGAGGAGTCTCCTGAGGACGCCAATTATATAATGGGTTTCACCACTCCCTTGTTATACACATACGTTCCGTTTTATAGACTTGGAGAAGTTTACTCACAAAATTCTATTAAAAGGCCCTAGGTCCTGTTAGTGCTAGAAGTTTCCCCTAGACTGCTATGGGTTCAAGCCTAGCACATCTTCGATTATTGCAATGATTTTATGAATAAATGTATATTGGATTTGAAAAAGGTTGGAGGTTGCAGGAGTAAATGAAAAAAGATAATACCAATTCCTTATTGTAAATAAGTTCCGATCACACTCACTTAGTCAATGGTATCCAACTTAACAAAGTAGATAAAACCATAATAATAAAGAAGTATGCAAGTGTCCAATCTGTTCACTCACATAGGAAGATTATTGATCCTAAATGCCATTCAGAAACAAAGAATAAAGTACTTAAAAACAAGTCTTGGAATGAGAAAGAAATCAGTGAATTATTCACTGCCTTATCAACATAACAAGATAATTTCAATGCATTGCAAATATAACATGTTTTACAAGTAAGAAAAGGAAGAAAGAGATTAGAGGAGAAAGTTTGCTCATCAAAAAGGCTATAGCATTGAGTGAAAAATGAAAAAAGGTTCTTGTTTTACAATCATGGAAAGAGTCTCAGTCTTGCATCCCTGGTCTCTATTCAACCCTCTCGGGTCCCCCCTTTTACCCTGTAATTTGCTGGGCTTAAATATCCTTTTACAAACTTAATGAGATCCTCTAAAACTGGATCTAATGAACACTTGTCAAAATAAATCTAATTTGATTGCAAGAAATCTGGATCATCTCCCAAATCCTCTTCCTGGAAGTCGAATTTGAATACACACAGTTGATTTGTTACAGACAATTTGATCTGCTTTCTCAAGATGATGAATTCATATGCTAATTAATTGCTGGTTTTATGTTCAGAAATATATGAATAAAATCTCATGATAATCTACTTTGATATCAAGTGTTTTGTAAGTTGAAAATGCCCATTCGAGCTTCTGATATCTCGCCGTGAAGTGATAAGATTTGAAGATTGATTTCCCTTAAAATCTTTCTTTTGACTGCTGCCAAGTGCCCTACTTCTTATGCCTTTAAAATCTGAAATGATTTGATCACTGCTCTGAAAATCTATAACTGTTGATTGATATTTGAGAAGAAAATCTCGAAATCCCTTCAGTTCTGCCTCAAAATCTTATAATTACCAGATGCTCTGTCACCACAAATTTATGGAAATTTTCGTCCTAATCAGACGCAGATTTCTTCAAAACCGTTGAGATATTCCGCAAACCCTCCGGGATGAATGTAAATGGATCCATTTGGGAGGCGGGTTTCGAACGGTTTCAGAAAATGCTTTACGGTTTGTTCACAAATTAAGCCCGAAATTACCCCCCTGAATAATGACGGGAATGCACAAAATCTGGGATGATATATCTCCATCGAATGCTCTTTAACACTTATGCACTTAAATTTTAATTACTCTCCAAACGATCAGTTGACAAATGGTCTTCTATCAATCATTTTGGCGTTTGAACTTAGGTAATCATTCACTTGGATACTCTCATCATCATTTGACAAATGTTAGTACTCTGCACAATTTGTGGTTGGCGCTTCTTCCTTTTGATCCTGCTCGCTAACAAATCCTGGTGGTACTTCAACATTTGAAAAAGAAGCAATGCTTGAGCCACAGTTTTAATGTAGAAAAGGAGAAGTTGGGGGGGGGAACCTGTACATATGCCTTGTAACTGTTCATCTTATCCTTATATAAATTGATTCAACATGAAACCATCCTCCTTAAATTGATGAATGGACCAACAATTTCATTTATGAAATAATCTGGCAGCTTCCTGTTCCTTGAACATTCTCAATGCAGGTCATTTTCATTTGGCATATGATATGGACATACCCATGGGAAAATTTGACATTTTAATACCGACTTTGAGCAATATATGTAGCTTTTGGTGGCACTTGGCATTAGGCATCTCCTCATCGTGGCTTAGTGTGATGTCGTTGATGTGTGAATACAAAAATTAATCAAATACCCAGCAAGATGAATATCTAGTTGCACTTCCCTTTTACCTTAACACTTGGATTCTTTGTGATCAAACCCTTTGACACATGTGGTTACCTTACCAATTGGCATTCTCTTTCAATGCTATTGTTCTTATGGCACAAATGCATTTTTATTCCATATATAAAAACAATAAAAACCTTATAGTAACTTAAAAGCAATAATATTATCAATGCAATGAACATAGAATTTTGATACTTCGCAGGCTCCTTTTTTTTTTTTTTGGCCATCGTATCTTGAGACATCTCTGCTAAGGAACCATGAATATGAGAAAATGCAATCTCAATGATTGTGCTAATACTGATATGTGTTTTGATTGCAGGTGCTGGAGATTGGCTCCCGACCAATAACGTTTTCTCTCTCTAATGAGGCAAGTTAAAAGCTCAGTACTATTTCTGGCATATACAATACCGATGCTCATGAGCAACACTTCTTGGTGCTACAGGAATAACCCCATTCCTGCAACAAGGAAAAAATTGAAAATTTAGTATCTGGATACTAACATTGGCTCCTTCTGGGGGATGATGCTCTCCCCGTGAGGCATCAAGAACAAACAGAGCACTATGCCTTTTCCTCTATGCATTTGTGTAACGCAACCTGCAAACTTTTGTCTCTGCAAACATTCACATTCTTCTATGTTGTGCCTAGTCCATTGGGTTATGGAGCCAACCAATATCATTCAAATCTGGCCCAAACTTCTACAACTATGCTCCTCATTTGAAGCCAAACTTCCCCTGCCAATAGTGTCTTATATGCATTGGGCATGGAGTCTTTATTTCAAAACTGAAACCAAATACTAGATACAAACCTCATGTATCGTATGCTTCAATGAGATGGTATGCTTCTAAATGTTTCTTCCAAGATGCAATCTCTACAATTTCAATGAAGTGCAATATTTTCTAAGATTCCATAACTAATGTAAAGTGGCCAAAAGTGTAAATGCCATAAGTGAAATGCAAGAAATATTTTTTTGTTTTTGTTTTTTGTATTTCTATATAACGAAAGGAGAATACAAGGACTAAATAAGAACCTCACATGCATACCCTACTG
>JASDQU010737059.1:121032-142860 GCA_032191745.1 Picea mariana | reverse complement strand
CCTGACTTCTATCACAAAGATGAACCACAATAACCACGCCAAATTTCCAAACCATCAATGTAGTATAATAACTATACTAGGCTTCCATCTTATGGATGCTCAATAATATCCATGCTTAGTGCCCCATGTGCATGCCAAACTAACTGTGTTGTGACCCCCTTATCACATGTACCTTGATCACTTAAGTCAGTAAGCTTTGTTAAAGTATTCTTGGTGTCTCATGACATAGTTTTATCCATGTTAACCTTCCCATTGCTAATGTGATTATTGTTAGTTCACCAATTATCCAATTATAAACACCAACAATTATCACTAAACCAATCTAGTATCACTTAAATCTAAACTATTTCTTATACCTACCAACCTTTCATTATTAATATACCTTAAAATACCATAATTATTAGTATGTTTCATTATCCCATCCTAACAATACATCATTCTTCTTCTCAATAATCATATCTCCACATAATTATAATATATTTTAAAACTTCTTTAAAATATATTATATTTGGTTTGTTAATTAAATTTTTATCACATTTTTGGAATGGTAGTTCTATTGTAAAGGTCCTCCTACATCATTCTTCTTCTCAATAATCATATCTCCACATAATTATAATATCCCATTTTAAAACTTCTTTAAAATATATTATATTTGGTTTGTTAATTAAATTTTTGTCACATTTTTGGAATGGTAGTTCTATTGTAAAGGTCCTCCTATGGAATGGTTTGAAAAAGACAACTCTATTATATTTGGCATTTTTTATCATATATCCTATCACATTTTTGGATGGTAGCTYTATTGTAAAGGCCCTCCTATGAAGGGGTTTGAAAGAGACAACTCTATTGTAAAGGCCTTGCTATGGAATGGTTTGAAAAAGACAAATATGAAAATAAATGATATGWCAAGMAAAGATAGAATAAGRAGGGGTTTGAAAAASAAAACTYTATTGTAAAGGCCCTCYTATTGAATGGTTTGAAAAAGACAATTATGAAAATAAATGATATAACAAGTAAAAATAGAATAAAACATCAAAACGATTGTAAGATGCCCATACATTAGATGTGGATTGATTGGTTTAAGATGTGATTATGATGTAACAAGGTTGCATGAGTATATACATGCAGTTATGTAGGAATGCAACATATCAATGTATTTGTTTTTATTCTAGATTTATTCGGTTTGAAAATTATATAATAAATTAATTTGTTTTTATTCTAGATTTATTCGGTTTGAAAATTATATAATAAATTAATTTTTTTATTTAATGTATTTGTATTTATTTTAGATTTATTCGGTTTGAAAATTATATAATAAATTATTATTTTTATTTATTATTTTATATAATAAGTGAAAACAAAAATTTCATTTCAAAATATCGTTAAATTGATTTGATGATTATAATATGTGTATTTTAATAAACTTAAAAAATTGAGATTTTAATAAGTTTGTATTTATTTTCCTTGTGATGCATGTTGTATAGCGAAAATCTATAGAGCAATTCATTAAATATATAAAAAATGAGATTTTAATAAGTTTGTATTTATTTTCCTTGTGATGTGTGTTGTATAGTGAAAACCTATAGAAAAATCCATCAAATATGTATAGAGTAACCTGTCAAGATTGCTCAACTGTAAAAACATTTCTTCCAAAGGTTGGTATGGGCATTGAGTCGTAATGAAATATTTCATGAGTATCTCAAAGAGTTTACGAATGATGTGATATGATAACTATCAATCAACATGCAACGTCCAAAAATTCATGAGCTTGACAGATGTCGGATGGTGGCATAACATTTTCTGCATAACATTTTCTATATAACAGATCGACACATCTATTGCGTATTTTATTGTTTAAATATTATTATAAATATTGGTTAGCTAATTGCCAGCATCAACATCGTAAATCAATTATTTAAGTACTATGCAATAAGCATTTACGAACACAAATTAACATATTACTTTTATCAAGATGAAAAACAATAATGATATAAAATTGTTTACATTATAAAAGATAATATAAATTTATAGTGATCTTTTTATCAATAAGAAAAAAATGTAAAAATATAGAAAAAACACCATAAATAAAGCTAAATAGTATAAATACCGCAAATGAATTATGTTTGCTATGTGTGAAAAACTTCACGGGTGTGACTTAGAGGTTGAGATTTGTTTCAAAGTTAATTCCAATTAAAAATATATAGCTATCAACATGTACAACATTGAATACTTGCGTGCAAATTGTGGCAATGAAAAATAAAATAATGTGAAATTTAAGGAAAGCTAGTTGACATTAAATTTGATATGATAAGGTTTGTCAGATTCCATACATGGAAAGCGAGTTGGCAATAAATTCGATAAGCTTTAATCAGATTCCATGAACTCTTTTTCATTTCTTTAAGTTATCCACTGTTCCTTTTTTTCTGGTTTAAAATATTAACTAAAAAATAATGATTACAACACCAACCCATATACAATAAGACATTCAATTGATGAACCAATCACTTAATAGATAAATAATTTTTGAAATAATATAAAAATAAATAATTTGATTTGGTATAATTAAACTTAAGAATATGAATAATTTTTTTGATTAATACATAAACTTAAACTAATACAAATTCAATGTAAACTCATTACTATATAACTAGCCTACAACAAATAAATATAATAAGTATCACTATTCATGTTTATTAAATGCATAAATGCACATGCTTTTGGTAGTTGGATAACTATTTTCCATGCACCTTACACTTACATAACTACCCATCTTACATAACTACCCATCGTTCGTTATTAATTACAAATGTTCTTGTTGATTGCAATTTTCCATGTACTTTACCAAACTACTTGAATGGTATGGACTCATTCAAAGTGAATGAGAAAAGTAATGGAAAAAGTGTAAAACAATATAATATAGCCTAAAAATAATGTAAAACAATATAATATAGCCTAATCCCATGACACAACTATCTGTAAATAGACACATGCACCAACCCACTTGTGACTTAGGAAAAGGGAAAAGCTTTGAGTCTTGATGCACATTCCATCAATCATACTGAGTTATTTGTTGCCAACACATTATGCATTTAATTTAATGTTAAATTTAGTTGTGGCTTTTGATATATGAAAGGATTATTCAATGGTTCATGGAGAGAATACTTGTCATTGTCACCATGATATATGGATTATCTCAAGCTATGCCAATGAACATAAAGGAGGCAAAGAAATACCTACACATAATACGTGAGATGGATTTCTTTTTTCATATAAGACAAACGTTACCCCTTCTTTGCATATGGGTGTGTACTTCAAGATAGTGTTGAATTATTTTTATGAAAACCAAAACTTTTCTTATAATTAAACTAATAAATTAAAATTGAATTTTTAATATGGAAAAAAAAACTTTTCCTCTGTCAAAATCTATCATTATTATTGATATATTTTTACTTTATCACATTTTGACTCTTAACTCACAGTAAATTCTTATGAAACATATTTACTGCTAGTAAAAACAAAATACCTATTATAAGTAAATACAAATCAGTGATGCACCAAATTCCATGTAATACACTTACGTTATATAATATTTACTTATTTACACTTTTGAAGATTACTGAAGTAAAAACGAGGGCATGTTCCAAATTCAAATTCAATTTAAGTGCACAAATATCTTTATTATAGTTCTTGTCACTGCAAAACGTTTAATTTAAAAATTCTTCATAAAAAAATCTTAAAATTATATCGAAGTAACAAATGTTTAGAGAAAAATAATCATTTATACAAATATGGTATAAAAAATATTATTTATGAGCAAAGTGCATTGCTCATAGCTGTCATGTCCATTTTTCTCCGACGTCTATGGTGGGATATTGGTGTTTTTAAATATTAAAAGTTAGAGACCATGATTTAATGTGTTTCCTAACGGAGTAAACAAGATAAACCAAATGAACAAAATAGAAAGGTACACATCTCGAACAATTGTTCCAACTTTTAGCAGTGTGCATTGCACGGAAAACACGTACACCTTTGTAATTTGTGCTTCTTAACATTATCATTATTATGTTTTAGAATTAGGTGAATAATATGTACTTAGTGTATTTAATGGTATTATTATTAAAATATAAATAGTTAGATATAAAGTTATTTTAAGTTCAATATCTTAGTAAAAGTAATATTAAATATATGGTTGATGAGTATATAATATTAAAAAATATTAAGTATCATGTAGTGAGTTAATCATTGGTTCATTGTTTGGTGCATTTTGTGTGTATTTAAGAGATAAAATGCACCAATCAACGAGCTAATAATGGATTCAATGCATGATTCTTGCTTGTGTCTTTATATAAATTTTGGTAAAAGACACATTACTTTGAAATGTGTGCTCCGAAGTAAAGTTAAATATAGATACAAAATCAAATCAACAACACAAACCTTAGTCAAGTGCACAAACCTTATTCAAGTGGGACTATCACAATTCATAGATAGATTTTGTTATTCCTACTTCATCCAAACAATACCAAGTTTGAACATTAGATTGAATGATATTTATGATAAAAGGAAAAAGTTTGAACATACTTGTTAAAAGTTTTGATAAATTTAAGTGTGGAATTATGAGAATATAACTTTTAACATAACACTTATCAATATATAAAAGATTTATAATTTTTTTATTTAGTATTTTTTAAAATGTAAAAAATTAAAATAAATAAATTTAAAGAGATAACAATAAATTTTCAAAATTAAGCATGGTGGGTTAACTCAAGTGGTTGAGAGCTATGGTTTAAAAGCAAGAGGTCATGGGTCAATGTAATGATTCTCATCACTTGGCAAATATAAGCTCTTATTCCTTCCTAAACAACCCCCACATGCTCGTTTTCTATGTTTTTCTTGTACATTAGCCCCACTCATACTTGTCCATTAACTCTTTTCTATATTTCTTCTATACATTAGCCATTAAGTGCCTATGCCACCTTGGAAGCATGATTGTCATCACCATAACTTCTAACTTTCATGCAGTATACTTCCTTACATATCTCGTTTTAATTATTGATCACACCACTCATTTCCTAGAAAATGATACTCCTTCGTTGACACCTATATTCATATCATTAGTGGTGCCACATGATTCGTGGATGTAAGTTTTCTAGGAACTCACCCAAACACTCTAGCTCATAGATGATACACGACAACATGTGTTTTTGCTCTCTTCATGATTGTTAAAAGATGTTATCATTAAGAGTGCATTCATGCCATACTACTTTAGCACTAGTGCTTCTCGGTAACTCCCTTACATAAGAATATAACTATGTCAAGCTTCCAGTGCACATGTGATCTTTCACTTTTATTTTCTATACTTTTGATATGCACAACTTCCATATTCTTATCTAACAACTACACGAAGCTTCAAGTATGTGTGTGCAAAAGAAATTACCCAAGGCTTCTAAGCACATGAGCATAACAATGATTGGCTTCCATAACATAGATGAACCGTAGTAACCATGCCAAATTTCCAAACCATGTTTGTAGTGTAATGACTATACTATGTTTATGGCTTATGGATGCTAAACAATGCCCATGCTTAGGGCCCCATGTGCATGCCAAAGTTACTACGTTGCGACCCCCCTTATCACACGTACCTTGATCACTTAGGCCACCAACTTTTGTTAAGGTACTCTTGGTGTCTCATGACACAATTTTAACCATATCATCCTCCCCATTACTAATGTGATCATTGTTAACTCACCAATTATCCAATTTTGAGCACCAACAACTATCACTAGGTTAATGTCACTTAATTTTGAACCATACCTTATACCTACCATAATTTCATTATTAATGTACCTTATCACTATCATAATTAATAGCATTTTCCATTTTCCTATCATAACAATACATCATTCTACTTTCCAATGATGCATCCCCACATACAACTACTCATATTTTAATGCATCTTTATAATATACTATTTTAAAACTTGTTTGACATATATTATAATTCGTTTGTTAATTAAATTTTTATTATATATCTCATCACACTTTTGAAATGGAAGCTTTATTGTAAAGGCCATCTTATGGAATTGTTTGAAAAAGAAAAATATAAGAATAAATGATATTACAAATATATTAATAAATGATATGAAAAGCATAAAACAAATGCCACTGCAATGGCTATGTCTCTACTGATAATGAAAATGAGAATATTACTATGTAATTTCAAATATACAACAATATCAAAATTCATTGAAATATACAACAATATGAAAATGCAAGTTTACAAAGAAATGTTTATGGATCATTTTTTATGCATTGATATCCATGGAAATTTTGACAAAAAGCATGAACCATCCCACAACAAAGTGATGGGTGCTTGTTTGCAAATAGAATAACCATAGAAATCTGCCATGAATACAAGTCGAGAAACAAAGAAAATTTTTATGAATGATGACAGACTAGGCATGTGAGCTCCTTCGCACGTTAAAGACATTTATTTTCTTACAAAAATGGTGCTGGCAAATGCTTAAAACAAAGCCTGAGATTTGTCAATTAGTTAAAGTGCTCACCCACTTCCAGTCAATGTATAGAGACGTCCAGTTGGGTGCATATGTGGGTTATGGTGGTCATCGACATTGATCAAGCAACTACCTTCACCTCGTTTCCTTCCACCTAGATTGGGGATGTATCCATGTAGATTTACTTTGCTAAAGGATAGATTCAATTACAGATTGAAGCATATTGGAATTAGTATCAGAATTGTCTTCAGACCTAGACCATTAAAAGCATAATGAGCATCATGTTTTCTAACGAAATAACCTATTTCCCTTAGGGAGAAACCTATCAATATGAAAATATGAGCATATAGAAATTTATCATCGACCGACGACCTCTCCATTATCAATATGTGACAAATGATCGGTTCAATAGTTACCTCAAAAACAAATTGCTAGGAGAGAAGGAACCACTAATTCAATATTGATTTTAACAAATATTTCACATGTACAACTGTGTGCAATTCGTAATTGTTTCATGTGTGCATTTATATGATAGTAGTGCCTTGCCCATTTTATTTTGGATCCAACAATCAATTAGCGAGTTATGCCTTCATAGTGGAGCAAGTAATGGAACCTTTCATAGTGGAGCAAGCAATGGAACCTTTACATATCAGAAGGAAATCTTATGCGCTTCCACTCTACTTTGTCATGGTACTGCATGCCTAGTTTTTCAATCTTGTTTCTTCTTTGAGTTGTACAATTCAGAAAACAATAATCTATATATAGACAAATCACTACAACTATGTCAATAAGTTGCAAAACTTTATGAACACTTTGATTGGGTAGCATAGATATAGACACATAAGTTTGTTCAGTTTCTTGTCAATGCATGTCAACACGTGATAAGACAACCTGTAAAGTCGAGGGTAAGTTAGAACCGTTTTACAATAATCTGTGAAGCCAAAGATAAGGTAGAAGAAAAATATGAGTTAGAAGAATACATATGAACTTGTTTGATGTACCTTTTTTTTTCTTTAGCCGATATGTAGGATGGCATTGTCCTCATTTAATGTAGATTTTCTATGCACTTGAAAGTCACATAGCATATAAGCATTGTTTGATTTTTTTTTTTTAAGTATACTTCGTATGGAAATTGCATTAGTTTAGGAAGTACATCTTGTAATACAGGTTGTCTAATTGTACAATGCACAATTGTGCTGTTGAGGGTTTAGATAACAACATTGAGGCAATGTCTATATATGTAAGGGCATTTCTAATTGCATCAAAGACAATCAATTGTGCCATCATTTATTAATGAGGAGGAAGAAGCATGAGAGTTACAAATGACACATATAGGTTCAAAAGGGGTCGAATATGCATTTGTTACCACCAATAGACCTTCAACCTGCATACGTGAACATAGTAATTAATATACCGAACAATAAAATATATATGTGTACAACAAATTTTCTGTATGGAAATTGTGTAAGTCAAATTTTATGTATGCAAATTGTGGATGGAGTTGTATATGTATACTTACAACAATTGTAGAGCTAGTTAGTTTCTTCAGATCCTCCACTATGTTTGTTCTTAACTCTGTTATAAATGTTGACTACGTTGAGCGAAAGATCCTTTCTTTGACATCTCTTTTCTTGGTTATATTTTTAAAGAGCATTATAGGAAAATTCCCTTTTTGCAATTGTTATTCCATTGAAGAAAAATAGTGTGCATACATGTCGAACAATTGTAACTACAACATGGAATAATATAATAGTTATGTAAGATGGTTGGTATATATCAACATGTGAAAGTAAAAGATAAAAATGGATATGGAAAGTGATATTGTTTCCTTGTTGTCATTTGAATCACCATCCTTTAAATCGAGAATTTGTTGCAACCCAAATTTTCTCACGAGTGTGATGGCAATGTCAATAGTTCCGATTGGGTAAAGGTCTTTATTCTCTGCAAATTGTCTTATAGTCGTGTCCAGTATGAAATGGTATATTGTGCAAGTTCCAGGCATTGTTTCCACATCACTTGATTCAGAGGAAGATAAATTATTTCCTCAACCTTCTTAGGATCCACCAGACCTGATTCAGATGGATATTGGTGGCCACCCACCTATTCCAACTGGCTCCTCTTGACAATTTTTTGTTCAACACATTCTTCTGCACTTGTTTGTAATTGTGGGTTCTACACTTCTGGGGTTGTCTGAAGCCCTACACATCTTCCAAGTGGAGACTGGTGGCCGCTCACCTAATCCAACTAACTTATTTTGGAAGTTTTCATGTCATCACATCTTTCTGTACTTCCAGGGTCATGTTGGGGCCCTAAACAATGTTTTTTTGGATTTCCATATTCAAACGATAGACAAAGTCACAATTTGATGGCATAATATGTATTTATCAAAAAAACCTTTCCAATGGGCTATCACGCGCCTAAAACAGAGGTCGTATACAAAATTTACAACCCTGGGAAGTTGAGGTACCAACATACCCATAGGGGCCCACATAACTTTTGGTGTTTCATCTCCTAGGGTTAGGAGTTTGGATGTCTAGGGTTTTGGAATTCATGAGGAATGTTAAAAAGGCCTCTAAAGCCTCATTGTAATCATTATTCTTAGACAAATGTGCGTAGCAGCCACATCTCTTGTCAGAGATAGATACCACCATTTGAGCAAGTTTCAGTTCTATAGTTTTATAGTTTCAACCTATTTCATTTATTCAATAGAAGATATTGTTCACTAGATATCTGTGTTGTTCTATATAACTATGTGTTTATTGTATTAAGTCTGTTAATCAGTTTGTTCCGCTCCTAAATACGGATCAATACCTAACCCAAAAGATGAACTTGTGAGGGTTCAACTGAATGCAATAATAATGACATGTTTTGAATACTACTCGAAGGTGAGTCGAGTGATATACCCTCTTGTGAGAGTGAGAAGTGAGATCATATAGGTAATATTCAATAATATGCTTAAGATCAGGAAACCCAAAATTCATGGCACGTTGAAAGGTCGCTTTGGCATTTTTATGACCGAAAGGAATTTTTTGGTATGCAAAGGTACCCCAAGGACAAATAAACGTTGTCTTGTGTTGATCCTCAGGTTTGATATGAACTTGATTATAACCTCAAAATATTTCCATAAAGGAAAAGACTTCGCTTCCCGCACACTCGTCAATAATGTGGTCAATAAAAGGAGTGGGGAAGTTATCTTTAGGACATGCTTTGTTCAAGTCCCTAAAATCCATACATACATGGATGGTTCCTTGATTTTTATCTACGGGAATAGGTTTGGACACCCATTTGGTTAAGGGAACCGGGTAGATGAAGCCAACATTGAGTAGCTTCTCCACCTCTGCCTTAATAGCCGAGGCCTTCCTAGGATTAACTTTTCTAAGACGTTGTTGAATATGTTTACCATTCAAATAAGTTTTAATTTCATGCTTGAAAATGTTGGGGTCGATCCATGGAATCTCTTTGTATGACCAAGAAAATACATATCAGAATTCTTTGAAGAGTTCGGTGTAGATCTGAATTTCCTTAGGTGAACAATCCACACCAATATATACATTTTCAATTTTACTAGGGGTTGGAAAGATGTTGATCACGATGGTAGGAGAAATGTTCACCATGTTTCCTTCAACATAAATAACATGCGTATCTAATGAAAACCCGACATGACCGACCATCTCACTCAGGGTGGACCTAAATTCATCCTTCTCAATCCTAAAAAGATTCGGGAGAAAATAGGATCGATGATGCATATCGTCCCAAGGCCTATAAATACTAGACATCGCCTAAAAGATGTCTTCATTCAAAGGTAAATTATCATCAAGGAAATCATGTGAACAAGATGATTGAATGACTCATATGGGATCTAATATTGTATCCACCTCGTCTGTCCATGAGGAGGAAGGATTTGGGTCAACAATAGCTTGTAGAATATCCTGATACACAAATTCTACTACATATAATGGCATTGCTATCCTGATGTGTGAATGACCTTTGTACGACATAGTCGGGGAAGGTAGGTTCCAAGGGTTGTTGAAATACGAGGTATGGAAAGAAACAGACCTCATTGTCAATGAAGACTCACCAGAGATGGCATAAATATGTGAAATTAGTTCCATGAAATCAAAAGTACTTGTCAAGGAGGAATACATCACGACACCAACATTCTCAGTTTCCTGCTAAGAATTATCAATAATGGGGACTTATTGTCTCATTGATGAATTAAGACCAAGATGCACAAAGGAAAATTGGTCGATCGTTATGATATTTCCTCAATGAGAAAAACAAAGATTGCAGAAAACCAACGACACAATGACTGTCATAGCATAAGTCCAATTACACCCTAGCAGTGAATTGTAGTTGAGAGACGGATCAATCACCTCGACCTTGACCTCCATAGTCTTTCCGCCTAACTGGACAAAAAATTGGGAAGGATATTGTGGGTTCTAAAAGAATGCCCATCAAATGAAGTCAACATGGTCATGGATTGAGACATGGGTGGATAGCCAATGGCATTCTAGCAAGCTAGAGACATCATGGATGATGAAGCACCTTCATCAATTACAGTATGTTTGATGGTAACTTTCATGTACTCCACATGGATTTGAAAGGCCATGTGGTAAGGTAAGAGAGGCTTAACATCCATGAAATCAAACTTGATAAACTTTGAGACACATGGGTCTATATCTTCTAACGAAGATATCAAGGAATTCCTCTATGAAGGACACATATGGAGAACCTCCAAATCTGACAACATGCATGGGGTTTGGCCCAAATCCTCGATAATCAAGTATTTTTGTGTGGATTTGGAATTAGGATTATGGGAATAACACTTAAGTACTCCTTTCAAAATATGAGGCAGGTTTATGAATTATCGATATGCAAAGGGGTTTCTAGGGTAGGAGAAGGCTCTGGACCTAAAACATTCTGTGAAGAATTGTAATCGCAAGATTGAGTGGCTACATAATCTGAGACTTAACCATATTGATTCAAAGATGGCCACCATCATGTGCCAAATGGTTTKGACTCCCGCCTGATGCATTTTGGTGTTTGAGKTTCTTGAGGCCATATTTTGGTTATGTGGAAACAAGTTTGTCAGAACAACAAGCTACTACGYGATGAGCTTCAAGGCTTCCTTGATTTTGGGGCACAAGTGRGTAAGGTGATAATCTTTACAAAGTTTACAGGGAAACTTCACCTTCCACTTTTCTTTCTTTCCCTCACCAACATTATTATTCAATTTATCATTATTTTTTTCATCCTTGGCTTTTCTATTATTATTCTTTCCAACCTTAMGATTATTACCATGTCCTTTCCTCTTGTTCCCTCCYAGTTGYTRGTTAYCGTTTGGGTTTGASRACAACTGTACATAATRCACATCYGCCAAYRGGGTGGTGGAGGAYGAATTMTTAGCYTKTCCTACTAYARACTGGTTAAGAGATAAATATTTGAKTTGGGTCRTCACCTGATCTRTATTSTTATCATTTGCRGATCCTACAATTACATTGACATGAGTCCCRATCCTTTATCTAGGATCATAATTTGACTRCAGTGCGTCAGGGATAATTTCWTAAAGCATCYTAKATTGAGCATWTATAAGGTCTAACTRTTGGGATTTGAAGATGGATTCTTCCTTAGTTGTCACTCTGGATGTAGAAACATCCTTCAAAATGTAAGGAAACAAAGACKYGAGGAACCATTCCAACATAAACTCTGGAGGAATGTAGAATTTAATCAACCTCTTCTATCTATGCCACTCTTGAATATGATAAGAAATATCGTTGGATTTATCTTTTCAAATTGTTGATAAGAGTTCTAAGACAACATCGTAATGAAATGGTAGTTGTAAGTTATTAAGAAAAAACAAAAACCATATAACCGAAATTTCCATAGGTTCCCTTAGGTATCTCAATGTACCACTCTATGACGACCCTGATGAGGGTGTGTTGAAATATCCTCAAATGAATATAGTCATCATTAAGGGAGTTAGATGAGCACCATATATGAAAGGTAGTAACATGATCACCTGAGTGTTTTCTATTCTTTCCCTCAAAATTTGGAATGTCAAAAGGAAGCTTGGTGGGGATGGGGGGCCATGATGGATCATGAAGCACAGGGTCATTCATCAATTTTGAAAAATATGGAAGATTTAGCGTGGCTATAAAATGGATCCGGGGTTGCGGTGTCTAAGACCATGCTCCTAGGAAATATTGGATTTGAGAAATTGCGGGCCAGCCAGGGTTCTCGTAAACACCATGGTCCTGATTAGTAGGATAATATCCTCCTCCTAGTTGATTCATGAAAGGTTGTAATGGAACCATACCTACAGAAGCGATGTGATAAGTATTATATATGTTTCCCCCAAATGAAGGAAATATGTGCTAGGGGTTGCCCATACCATAAAACTGACTCCCTTTGGAAGAAACACTAGAGAACAGAGGGGGGTTGTCCGTAATAAATGTGTTTATAGGAATCGATGTGGAGGAAGAGGAAATGGAAGAAAAAATATAGGAAGTAAACTGACCACTCATTTGAGCACTCCATCTTGTATAATTGAAGCTAGGATTAGTCCTGGAGGAAGGAGGATTCCAACCTCCAACCATAGGATTCGCTTGAGGGATATGAATCCCCAAAAATGAGAAAGGCACATAAGGAGGCATTGTGCCCCCAGACCCAAAACTAAGATTCGCATGAGACGAGAAAATAGAGGACGACAAGTGCGAAGTCAAGTCTTGCATACCATACGAGAAAGGATTAGAGGCCGAAGGTATTGACTATGTTATGAACCTATGTTTCATAGGAATCATACAAATAACTGAGATTCTACATTCAGAAATGTTGTGTGGTAAATCATGTGCCATCCTACCCATGATTTACAAGAAAAAGACATATATGAGCAGTCAAAGGTTTTGAGACAGTATGAGTGTGGTTTTAATTTCAAAGATTCATTTGCAGCTTTACTAGATGGTTTAAACTCTTGGATGAAAAGGTGTCAAAGAAATAGATTTAGGTAGCTAAGGGTCAAATTTTCATGTGTTGTAAGCTGCCAAAAGTTCCCATTTTCGGCAGTGAAAAAGATAGGCACAACTCTCAGTTAGCTGCCGAAAGTGTAGAGTTTGCTAATGGTTAGCCTGTCCCATTGGACTCTCAAACCATCAGTAGTACACATGCCATCATCATCTTAAGTGCTTCCAAAATCATCTCCAGATACGATTTTCTTGGTCTCAATCATTTATTTGGTTTGTATTCATTATTTGGTGAAATCTATTAAACCCTAAATTAGTAGATCCGAGTTCTCTGCTGCCAACTAAGATCACCATAAACTCACATCATTCACTTTTTACCTAATCTATCACGTGGTTTTTTGTCTTGGTCGAATGATGCAATCATCATTATGATTTGAGTTTCATTCTTTATTAAGGGTTTATTCTAAAAGATTGTCATTCAAACCTTTTCCCCATATCACGCATTTTTCCTCTGCTCGAGCTTCAATTTGTCTTCTATCAATGCCATTGTGTCTCCCCAAGCCCGATTTTATTGTATTGCAAGTGTTGACAAATGGTTTTGCCAATGAATAAGGGAGGGGCTCTGCTTAGGAAAGAGCTTAATGATATAGCATATCTGGAATCTCACCCTGAGATTTTCCAGATGTTCAGAGATGCTAGATGCTACAGGTACTGTGAAAAACTACAAGGTTTTCACCAAGGAGTGGTTGATGAATTTTCCTTAACCTTTTATGGAGCCAAGGCCAAAGTGGGAACAATTGAKATGCAGGTTGATGAAGCCATTGTTGYAGCAACAACARATATACCTGGGACTAGTAAAASATGGTTTAAAACAACCATTATTAWATACATCGAGTTCAGGTCTTATCTCAAGCCTGAACACAAATGTATTATTTGGAAGAAAGATATCCCTAGATCCTAATTGGAGGTAAAATGGAAACACTTGCTCAAAGAAATATAGGTATATATTACATGTGAAGGAAGATATGGTAGAGTGATGCTCTACCATTTCAAGCTCATGAACCATTTCACAGGTAGGTTTCCTTTGAATCTGCCCTTCTACCTTCATAGAATTTTGACAAAAATGGCACACCAAGTCCAGGCCAAACCTARCAAGGTGCARGGTAGGATTTTYCATCATAGCCTTATCAAACTCAYAGTGCTTGAAGAATTGCAGAGGAGGGATAAGAATTGGGAGAATCTTCTCTTCTGGGGTGAATTTGAACTAGAACCCCAGCCTAAGGACAAAAATAAGACTTCATCCAATAAATATTCAACACACCAGAGTAGTAAAAGGAAAATAAGAGCCATTTTCCCAGTAATTGCAGACGAGCCAACCTCTTCTTCTAAGTCCAAGAGATTGAAAAAGAAGCTTGATTTCAGCCAAGCTACAGAAGGGAAAACTAGTGCCTCTGATAAAAATTTCTCGAATCTGACTTATACAGATTCAAAGGAGGAGGTAGAGCTTATAGAAGAAGAGATGCCTGAGCAAGAAAATCCTGAAGAAACAACACCTGGAGTCCAAATTTCTGAGCATGAAGCCCTTGATTTTCAAACTCCTGAAGAAGCACCTTTCTCACATGAAGCTCAAGATCTGGAGGTTCTTGAAGCATCAATAAGAAAACACAGGAAGTCATCATCAAAGAAGATAAAAAATCTTGAGGAATAAGTCATGGAGTTGAAGCTACTGGAAAAGGTGGTCAAATCCCAAAATGAGACCATCACGAGGACATCATCAGAGGTAAGAGATTGTTTTCAAAGACTAGCTAAAATGCATGTTAAATTGGAAAAGAAGAACAAAAGGTTTCTTGAAGAAAACAAGAAGTTGCACAAGGTAGCTAGATGTTTGAAGATGAAACTAAGGCTCAAATATGCAAAGCTTATAGCTCATCCAGGCTTGGAGAAGCTAGTAGAGGCTGCAAAGAACTTGAATGAGTAACCTTGAAGTTCAAAATACTAAAGGAATTTCAATTTTGAAGTTTTGATGAAGATTTTCAAAGCCCGTGGTTTCGACAGCTAGCACAGGTTTCAAAAGGCGTTGTTAACTGCCGAAAGCTCCGCTTGTAGCAGCTTACCCCCACGATTTTATGCTTCTAAGCCACCAAAAGTGCAGGAACTGGCATAATACTCATTTTTTTCTCAGATCAAGGATTTTTGTTTCCAGATCATGTAGGAATGGTTTTTAAGGAAAGATAAGAATTAAAGGGATATAAATCATCATCCTTTTCCAGCTTTTGAGGCAGATGATAAGGAAAGAAGACTAAGTGGCCTTTCTATTTTTGGCCAAAATTGCTCAGTTGTCAAAGAAGGAATTCAAAAGTGTTCTACTATCTTATGAAGACTATGAAGACTACTGAGGAGATCGAATATTGCTGAAGACTTAATTGATAAGGGTTTGACCCTTAAATCAGGACTCGATCCTACACATCATATTAATTTTATCTTGTTATATTTTTAGTATATTAGATCCATTTTTATAGGATCTTGAACTTGTTTGTAAAGGCTATAAATCCTATGAATTTTAAGAAAGAAAGGGGTTGTTGTTCGGTTAGACTGACATGGAGGGATGGCATGGGAATGTCCCCATCAACTGTAGAAATGTTTCAAGATCTGTAAGTGACTTTTATGAATGAGTACAAAGGCATTATATTTCCAGATTCCTGTGTCGTGTTTAAGTGGTGAAGTTTTTATCTGATGTAACTTGTTACTTTTTTGTTTCACATGATTTTTCTTTTTGTATTGTCTATGAGAAGATAATGTGCAATATTTTTTCTTAACACCCTATGCTGGCTCAAAACAATATTTATGTTTTCTTCCAGGTTTGAAATGTAGAATTCGGATAAGCTCAACTCTGCATTTGAAATGAATTTCAATCTATTCTTCTTTTCCCATTTTATAAGCTCAAAGGATTCACTGACATGATTATCTTTCTTGGTTACATTTTGTCTCAGTTATTCATTCATCTATCGTATTAACCTCTTGAATCCATTTTTCCCAATGGACCTTTTCTATGGTCTCAACCAAAAACTATAAAAACAAATCCTATTCTGCATAGCTAGCCTAAGACCCATACTCAAACAAATCTAAATTTGACAGAGAGATCCCTCTCTGAGTCTTCGAGGGCTAGATCCTTGACTCAAAGTGGTTTTGTGGTTACCCCTGTCGATTTCCTCCTTAGCCTGGGAAATTACAGGGTGATAACAGACTTAGTACTATGATTCAATATACCGTATGGGAATAAAAAATGATTCATTCCCATGGGTTGAGCATAGCTCAAGGGTTGGGTAGCATTAGATGAGGCAACCTCCAACATCCAAACCACTGATGATACGGGAGTCGAGGGGACCCCACTAATAACATAAGATATGGGAGTTGAAGGGCTTCCAAATACATTCATATCTGACTCAATACTCATGGTAGGATGATCATGATCCTGGGAGGTAGAGATATATGCACCACACTTATTAACTCTATTCCTTTTATAAAGTGACTTTGGTAAAGGATCAAGACACGATGGTAACCTGAAAATAAGAAGAGACCAAGGAGGAGGCTAGTCTTGATCCACGATGACTCAGAACTTGAGATACAATACAAAATCCTAAGGATGACTAATAATAAAAGAGCACACTCCTAAATAAATCAAAAGGCCAATACACACAAATAGAATATGATAGCTCAAAGGGACCTCCCAAACTAAAGTAGGTATGCCTCACCCAAGAGTGGCATGAGACTGCACAACAATAGAGTGGAGGTGTCAGAATCAATTATAAGGACCCTCGTAGGCTTCACAATGCAGTCGGTTAGATCCCTTCAAAGAGGAAATCCTCCATAAATTCTGTGTGATTTTCGATCCCTATTTGACTTAGGGTAACTGCAGAATAACCCATACAAGCAACCTATGTAGTTACCTATGTCAAGAAACTAGAGTCACCATGATATAACCAATGCTCAGGTGAGAAGTCGCAAGTCCGGTCCACCATATGGGTAGGGTAGAAAAGCCCAAAATCTTGAAAGTACTACCTCTCAAGTAGGTAAAGGCACTTTCAGCCCCCAAATACAAATGGAACCCCACAAATATCTCTAATGCTAGGAAGATATTAGAGGGCTATCTCTGCAACCAACTTTGCGCAACCTCGTGCTTAAATTCGGTGTGAGAGGAGTCTCCTGAGGACACCAATTATATAATGGGTTTCACCACTCCCTTGTTAGACACATACGTTCAGTTTTATAGCCTTGGAGAAGTTTACTCACAAAATTCTATTCAAAGGCCCTAGGTCCTATACTTGTTTGTGTACCCTGAAAAATAAAATCGTTTCTCATCAATTTTAATTATTCAACGTTAATTTTAATGACTTCTTCTTACTCAAAAGGTGCAATCGTGAAATTGATGGTATTACAACTCAACACACATAAAAAGAAGCAAATGTAAAAACATTTCTAAGTACTAGTCTTGATTTTCAATGAGATGGCATGCTTCTAAATGTTCCTTTCAAGATGTAATCTCTAAAATTTCAATGAAGTGCAATATTTTCTAAGATTCCATAACTAATGTAAAGTGGCCAAAAGTGTAAATTCCATAAGTGAAATACAAGAAAGATTTTTTTGTTTTTGTTTTTTGTATTTCTATATAACGAAAGGAGAATACAAGGACTAAATAAGAACCTCACATGCATACCCTACTGCAAGAAAAAGGAGACAAGTCGAGAAGGATACCAAGAAGTAACTACCCATACCAGTATGCAAGGACAACAAATGAAAGAAATGACAAGAAAAGAGTCCACCCAAAATATTCACCAATAAAGTGGCTTCCTATAACTCTGTACGCACTTAACAATTAGAACATGGGCCCAAGAAGTCTCAACAACCAACAAAACTCACCCAACAAACACCAAAATTAGCCAAAAATACTAAATATATAGTGTATGTAATTGTTGAGAGAACAACTCGCGTATGTATGCACCCTAAAGGAAGACAACCCACGTATGTACGTGCCCTGTCAAGGGATAACTCATGTATGTCAAGGAAGACACTTCCTAGGAAAGGGTAAAGCCAAGAAACTCATATATAATGTTGACTGCAAACTTTCAAGCAACATAATATAGAGAAAATCAAGCAAACACAGAGAAAATAAAGGATGAAAACACCCATTACCCCAAAAAGGAGATCTCCCCAGTGGAGTCACCAATTCTATTACGAGGAAAATCTCTCTATGGCTAGGGGAAAACCACAATAGAAGAAACGACACACGAAATCAACTCTAATGTCAAGTATGTTGTATAAATGTAATGCTAACAAAAGAAGGCTAGAATCCTACCTCGTCTGGATGTACAAAGAAGACCACCGTTGAGCACATGACCCAAATATTTATACTTGCAACTTGTCTTCAACAACCAAGATACACAAGTATGTGGTAATGATATCTAATGTTAGCATATAGATCAACATAATCCATTAACATACATAACAAATACACCCATGGAAAGAAATATAAAAATTTTCAAGATATCGATTGGATGCGAAGAGAGTATTTCTATTAATGTAATCAACATAAGTACATAGGTGACAAACTTCTGTAACGACACATATCGAAACCTAGAAACTAAGTCCCTCGAGCTGGGCCTCCACCACTTCAATCCTCCACAAAGGAAATCTCACATGTAGGAGTCAATGAGGTTCTCCATCACAACATAGGAAGAGCTTTGGGGTTGAACACAAGAAGTTCAAACTTTCAAGGACAAAGGGATGCTGACTCAATTGAGGTGAAATTTCTCCAGAGTATATTTGATTTCTATGAGGTATTGAATGTCTTCAAGGCTCAGATATGGATCAATTTATAGCCTCCAAATGGAATTGAAGGGTTGAGTGAGAGAGTTTCTATTATATGGAAGGTCAAGGATCACATATCTCATGACATGCCATGGAAACCCGATGCAATTTTAATTTTTTGAGGGCCAAACGTAATGTATGTGGGTTGTAGTGGAGCATCCCACATACATATGCATGCTGCATAACTGGGAGGTCATGTACATGTATAAAATTGAGTATGTTTTTATATAGAGTGCACAGAAAATAGGGAGATGAGGTCTGCAGAGGGAAATTGAAGGCCTTCAGAGAAAGATGCATGGAGTGTGGAAAAATTTTCTATAACACCATGAAGATGAGATCAGAGGGATGTATGCAAATATAGTCAATGAAGGCACAAATTCAAATGGACATGGAGAAGGCAAGGAAGAAATCATGAACTTGGTAGAGACCATAGAAAAGTTTGAAAAAKGATGTTCAAAGCTATAAAGCTAATAACGAGAGGTTTATGAAATCCAAGGAGCATCATGAGGGCTGCAACATAAAGTTAATGTAGAGCTTGGAAAAAATAGAAAACRAGATGGATAAGCAGAATGAMTCAAGAAAATCAGGAGGTCACATGTCTCAAGATGAGAGGAGAAGAACAAGAAGTATTGGAAGACATCACCATCACTCTCCAAGGAATTCCACTAGGAGAGAACATAGTATTTCAAGTCCATCCCCTATTAGGAAATATAAGAGGAGGTCTGGGGTGGATGAGCTTCGGGAAGAAATGAACAAAATCAAGCCTCCTACATTTGATGGTGAGCACAAGATGGCTGAGAATGCAGATACATGGGTAATAGGAATGAGGAAGTATTTTCAATTGCATAATTACTCTTCACACATAGAAGGAAGAATTTCCATCTATCAACTCAAGGAAAAAAATCAATGTGGTGGGACCAATTTGTGAAGGTGCAACACATTGATGAGAATAAGGTTGCTTGGAGGGAATTCAAGGGGTATTTTCAAAATATATACTTGACTAAATGATACTATGACAAGAAAATGAAGGAGTTATTTGAACTCAAGCTCGGGAGTATGACCATAGATGAATATCAAAGGAGCTTTTTAGAGCTGTTGTAGTATGTTTCTTTCATCAAGGATGAGATGGTTAATAGTCAGAGGTATTTGAGTGGGATGACATCATTTATCAGTGACAATATACAATATGATGATCCCAAAACATTGGAGGAAAACATAAGGGGAGATAAATTCCTTTATGATCAACATAAAGGAAGACCAAATTTCTAGAAAGCTTGGGAAAACAAGAAGAAAAGCAAGATGGAACATAGGAAGAAGGGGACTAAGACACCTGTAATGATCCCCCCCGACCAACCTGAGGTCAGGGTATGCCACTCCAGAGAAACCACTCATGCTCTGACGCCAGTCGGTAACATTCCCAGCCATTAGGTCGGACCATGCTACTCTAGGGAACACTTTCGTTCCCATACTGCAGAACATACAGTAGCATACCCAGTAGTCAAATAAGAAATGCCACCTAAATTTACTCTTTAGACTGCATGCAACTAAAACATATACATACAACACGCTCGTGGAAGCTTTACATCTAAACATAAACAAACAATTAATTTCTGTAACATATGACTTTTATATTAAAATAATAGTAATTAACGATATCCATCATTTACAGGAAATTACCCATAAGCACATAAGAAATCATAGTCACATATATGATAAAATCGTAACATAGGCATGTAAATAACAAAACATCATATCCATATATCATACAATTGGTACTTATCTTAGAAAGACTGTCACCAACTGCTTATAGATCATCCACGAATCTCCCAACCATAGACTACACTGTTCATCACTCTCAACAGTGAATCACCCCCGAGCTGGGACTGAACTCCACCCAGGGTAAAGGGATTCCTATCCAAGCTAAGGCTCATGGACAACAGGAAATAATCTGTCTCAGGTGCTCACTCAACTAATAGCCTACAGCCTCTCATTCCCCACATGCCTATCCCACCCAAAAAAGTGTGCCCCTTCTCTGCTCAACAGTCTCGGTTGCCCCACTTCCCTTCTAGGGATTCAACAATAGGCCAGACCGGAAGTCTCAGAGCATTGTAGCTGCATTTTAGCACCTATGAAAATCAATCCCCAACATTTCTCTCACTCAGAGAACTACTCACGGGCCTGACAACCCGCTTCTTCAATCCAGCTCCAAGCTAACCAGGTACACCAACCAAAAAGGATGGGGAAATAGGCTTCGAAAAGGTGAAATGACTATCTCAAGGATAACGTAATGTATGAGTGAAATGGTCATGGAGTCATTGACTGGATAATTGAGTGTGTTTGCAATCACTATGAACTCTTTGTCAAAAGTGATGGTCTGCTTGATGGTCCCCCTCCCCCCATTCGTAAGGTATCTGTGAGAAAAATTCCCCCTTGAGCTAAGTTTCCCCATGATATGAATGCATGTCCCCAACTTGACACTTTTCATATCGGAAGTTA
>JASDQU010737059.1:98872-112947 GCA_032191745.1 Picea mariana | reverse complement strand
TATGCTTTATATCAAAGTTATATTCGCTTATAAATTATAACCATCTGCTTTGTCTAGCATTTAGATTTGGCTGATCAAATAAATATTTCAAACCATTGTGGTATGTTCTTAACTCAAACCTTTTTCCCATGAGGTAGTGTCTCCATTTCCTTAGGGCATGTACTATGGCTTCCAACTCCAAATCATGAGTGGCATAATTTCTTTCATGCTCTTTCAACTTCCTTGATTCATAACATATCACGAATCCATTTTGACTGAGGAATTCACCCAATCCTTCATTACATGCATCTGTGCATACAATGAAATCTTCATTTGGGTCTACAATTCTTAGTATTGGAGCACTTGTCAATAATTGTTCCAAATGTTGGAAAATCCTTTCACAGTCTGACGTACACTGAAACTACATACCCTTTCTTTGCAAGGAGGTGATTGGGTGTGCTATCTTCGAGAATCCTCCAATGAATCTCCTATAGTAACCTGCAAGGCCCATGAAAAAATTGACCTCTGTCACATTCTTTGGTGCTGACCATTCTCTAATGGCTTCTACCTTCTCAGGGTCCACTGATATCCCATCTTTTGAGATAATATGCCCCAAATAATGACTTTGTTTCTGATAAAATGAGCACTTGCTCAATTTGGCATACAACTGATGTTCCCTTAATACTTGCAACACCATCCTCAAATGATGTTCATGCTCTTCCTCTGACTTGGAATATATAATAATGTCATCCAAAAAGACAATGACAAACTTGTCCAAATACTCTCGGAAAACAGCATTCATTAATGTTGGAGAATAACCCTAACTTACATTAGTTTATACCTAGCTTAGACTCCTAGATATTGGTTAATACATTCATTTACAGTTTATTTCACCTTATTTGGCCACATAGAGAAGAAGGGCACCTCATCCCTAGATTTTAGGGAAAACTGCTAATTTTAGATCAAGACTCAACTCTCGGTTCTTGATTTTCTTGATTTATTCTTGATTTTATTGATTTATTCATGATTTATTCCAAATCCCCCATGAAAAAACTCATCTATTATTGGGGAATGTGCACCTCATCTTTGAGTGAGAGATTTATTCCTTAATTAATGATTTTTGTCGTTACTATTATTAGTAACTACTATTTCAGGTCAGTTAAGTGAGTTGGAACTGCTTCTCTTGTCAGTTAAGTGAGATTAAGTGAGATAATGTGCATCAATTAACTCTTGTGGACATTAATGAGTGTGTGACATGTATCTTTAGTGGTCTAGGTTGAACGATGTGGTCTCTCTTAGCTTATGACACCTATTTTAACTATTTCTAGCTTTTTTTGACTAGAATTTCTATGTTGGAAATTCTATATATTCACCTCCTCTCTTATTTTTGACGATGGTTGCCCATGTATATTCATTTTTTATTAATATAATTATCTGATTTATGGAGAAAAAACTTTCTCTCATCTCTTGAATACCAACAAATTGTTTGTGTTCAATTTAACTACAATTCTAGATCTATCGGGGTTTCTGCAGGAATTCTACATGGTATTAGAGCTAGATTGAATCTAGTGGATTGTACACGGTTTTATTTGCAGGTATAGATCATCAGGAGGTGTAGAAAGCAGCAATGGATAATCTCTCTCAGCCCACAAAACTCATTCTAAATCCTTTTAATTACTTCGAATGGAAGACAGAGATCTCTCTGCTCCTCCGAAGCAAAGGGCTTTATTGGGTAACAATGGGAACGGAGAAAGAACTGACTGCAGCAGCGGAGAAGATAAAGTATTTCAATAAATTAGATGAAGCAATTGGGATGATATGCCTATCGATTTTCATATATCTTCTCTTTCATGTCAGTAGAGCCACTACTCCCGATGTGGTCTGGACCACACTGGAAGGACTATTCGGCAAGCAGGATGCAATGAGAGTGCATCAACTGGAGAATGAACTCATATCCCTAAGTCAAATTCATTTCAGAAACCTGAAAGAATTATTCACCAAGTTCAAATCCCTCCTCTTTGAACTTAATACATGTGGAGTCACGAAAGAGGAAGAACAACTCATCCTTTCAATTCTCTCGAAATTAGGCCCTGAATATTCCGTATTTGTGTCGCCTTTTCAAGCATCTAAATTGACTCAGGAAAAATGGAAAATTCCTCCATTGAATGATTTCATTGCAGCATTGACTCAAGAGAAAGCTAAGTTAGTCCAAATGGGTTCCATCAATTGTTCCAATAACCAAGCACTTGCGGCTACTAATGCTCCAAAGAGCAATGGAAAAGACAAGAAAAAAGGAACGAGTAAATTTCCTGAATCGAAGAAGGAGAGATCCACCCAATATTCAGATAAATCTTCTGAGCCTAAGGGTAAGAAGAAGAAGGAAAGAACACTTTATAGCTACTGTTCCAAATGTTTTCATCCCAAAGAAAATTTCATGAGGAAGACTATCGATGAGATGGCTAAGCAATTGCAGCAACACAATCTCACAGTGCCCGAAAATGCAAAGAAGAAAGATGATAACAGAATGGGAGGGAGAGCACAAGATGGTCATGCTTTAATGGATGTCACATCCACTCCATTATCTTGGATCCTTGATTCAAGTGATTCTAACCATATGGCTGCATCAAAAGATGAATTTTTCTCCATCGAAGAAAGCACCAGATCCCCAATTTACTTGGGAGATGCCACACCCGCAAAGGTGTGCAGAGAAGGAATTGTTGATCTTGAAGGGGGCTGCTTCAAAAATGTGCTTCATGTTCCCTTATTGTCCACAAATATTCTCTCGATATATCATATCACTCATTCCATATCTAGAAGGAAGGTGGAGTTCACTCCGGACTCCGCAGTGATTACCGACATTTCCACAGGCTCACAGCTTGCACATGGAATTGCAAATCATGGTTCTCATTTGTATTTCTTCTCCCACTTTGTTCCTAAATATATTATAATTGTATTTCTTTCAAAATATAATGATATCATAAGGTTATGGCATGAAATATTTGTCCATCTAAACTATAAGTACTTGCATCAACTCAACAAGGAAAACATGGTAGAAGGATTGCCAGCTATTAAATTCACAAGCGGTGTATGTCAAGGATGCATTCTTGGCAAGCATCTAGAGAAAAAGTTTGACAAAGGGAAGGCAAAAAGAGCTTCTTCACCTCTTGGGATGATTCAAAGTGACATCATGGGCCCATTCCCGTAGCCTTCAATCAGTAAGGCTCAATATGTACTCACCTTCATAGATGATTTCTCTCGCTTTACTTGGTTTTTTTTTTTGAAATTAAAATCGAAGTATTTGAATGCCTTATAGAATTTAAAGCACTTGCTGAGAATGAGTATGGGTGTAAGATTAAGATACTCCATACTGATAATGGGGGGGAGTATGTCAACAAATATGTGCAACAACTTTGTATTGATGCAGGTATACAACTACAACACACAATGCCATATACACCACAACAGAACGATGTTGCGGAGAGGAAAAATCGATCCTTAAAAGAGATGGCCAATTGTATGCTATAGTCAAAATCATTAGCTCCCAAGATATGGGATGAAAATATTAATTGTGCAACATAAATTCATAACTGATTTCCTCACAAATCACTCAAAGACACCACTCCTTTTGAATGTTGGACCGGTAAGAAACCGAAAGTGTCACACTTTCGTATTTTTGGTTCACAAGCATGGGCTCACATTCCAACAGATAAGAGGAAGTCTTTAGAGCCTCAAAGTGTTGAATGAATATTTTTTGAATATCCTGAAGGTGTCAAAGGATATAGATTGTTGGAATCTCACATTGAAAATTTAATTCTAGCTCGAAGTGTGAAGTTTGAAGAAGAATCATTGCATGATTTTTCAGAAGACCCTACCGAGGAACCGCTTGTTGTCACTGATGAGGAGGAGTCAGAAATTTCTCCGAGCACTTCAAAGTATCCATAAGAGAATCCTTTTGGGTCTGATATAGAAAATGAGGAGCAGGTCATGTCTGCTCCAACTCAGTTGCCAACTTGGGTAGAGAAAACCCTGCAAGATGCAGGTGAACTAGTCGGTGATCCTGCGGATACAAGAAGAACTAGATCACATTTTTGGGGGCTCCTCAAGCCCTGGCTGACAGAGAACCTTTGCTTCCCATACATTGCTATATGTTACTTGGTTCAGATCCAATGTCACACTCTGAGGCTGCTGGAAACCCACTCTAGGAGGCTGCCATGGATGAAGAGTGCTCTGCTCTTATGGACAACAACACATGGGACTTGGTTCCACTTCCGAAAGGAAGAAAGATTGTTCGATGCCGATGGATATAGCGAACAAATATTGCTGCATATGGTGAGATCACAAAGTAAAAATCTCAACTTGTCACAAAAGGATACTCATAGGTACATGGCATAGACTACACAGAGACATTTGTGCCTGTTGCAAAAATGGACTCCATTCGACTAGCTTTGGCCATTGCTTCTTCTCATAGATGGGAAGTTCATCACATGCATTACATCCATGAGCTAATCCGTGAAAGAGTCATTTCACTGCAGTACTATCCTACAGAGTAGCAGGTTGCAAACATATTCACCAAGTCCTTCACTGAAAAGAAATTTTTAGAACTGAGAGCCATGCTTTGAGTGGTGAAGACAACTAAGTAGGTCACTTTTGGCCACTCAACATTTTTTTTTCCTCTTTTGGGGGAGGGTTTTCTCCCACGAGGTTTTCCCTCTTTCCTCTTTTCATAAGGAGTTCTTTTATGTAATGAGTACCTAAAATGGCCAAGTTGTCGGGACTCAATTTTTTTTTGTCATTACAGTTAGGCTTAAGGGGGGGTGTTGGAGAATAACCCTAGCTTACATTAGTTTATACCTATATTAGAGTCCTATATCTTGGTTAATACATTCATTTACACTTTATTTCACCTAATTTGGCTACATAGAGAAGAAGGGTGCCTCATCTCTAGATTTGAGGGAAAACTGCTAATTTTAGATCAGGACTCAACTCCCAATTCTTGATTTTCTTGATTTATTCTTGATTTATTCATGATTTATTCCAACTCCCCCATGAAAAAACTCATCTATTATTGGGGAATGCGCACCTCCTCTTTCAGTGAGAGATTTATTCCTTAATTAATGATTTTTTCCATTACTATTATTAGTAACTACTATTTCGGGTCAGTTAAGTGAGTTGGAACTGCTTCTCTTGTCAGTTAAGTGAGATTAAGTGAGATAATGTGCATCACTTGAATCTTGTGGACATTAATGAGTGTGTGACATGTATCTTTAGTGGTATAGGTTGAACTATGTGGTCTCCCTTAGCTTATGACACCTATTTTAGCTATTTCTATCTTTTTTTGACTAGAATTTCTATGTTGGAAATTCTATATATTCACCTCCTCTCTTCTTTTTGAGGATGGTTGCTCATGTATATTCATTTTTTATTAATATAATTCTCTGATTTATGGAGAAAAAAATTTCTCTCATCTCTTGAATATCAGCAAATTGTTTGTGTTCAATTTAACTAGAATTCTAGATCTATCGGGGTTTCTGCAGGAATTCTACAATTAAGCACATGAAAATAGCTGGTGCATTTGACAATCCAAATGGTACCACTGTGAACTCATAATGAACATACGTTGTCCTGAAGGAGGTCTTGCTAATATCTTCTTCTTTAATTCTTACCTGATGGTATCCTGATCTGATATCCATCTTTGAAAATATCCTTGCATCCTTCAATTGATCAAAGAGGTCATCAATCCTTGGTAGAGGATATTTGTTCTTAACAGTCACTTTATTCAATTATCTGAAGTCAATGCACAATCTTAACGTTCCATATTTATATTTCACAAAAAATACTGGGGCACCCCAAGGTGATACACTTGAGCATATATACCCCTTCTTCAGAAGTTCTTCAAGCTGCATTTGCAACTCCTTCAATTTTGGTGTACTCATTCTGTAAGGAGTCTTTGATACTGGCGCAACTCTAGGCATCAAATCTATAGAGAAATCAATGTCTCTCCTTGGGGGTAGTCCTGGTACTTCCTTGAATACATCTTCAAACTCTTTCAGGACTGCATAATTCTCCAAATTTTGCACCTTGTCTTCAGGTGTCTCCTCCATATGAGTTGCAAATATTTGACATCCTCTTCTATAACATTTCTTCAGCTGTAGTGCTGAAATTTCTCTAACGGTTACTGCCCTAGGAATTCCCTGCACTTTCCTTTGGTTCCCTTCTTCATCCAAGCAAGTGAATTCTTTGTTATGAAAATCCAATAGAGCATGATGTGGGTCCAACCAATCCATCCCAATTAAATAGTCATAGGAACCTAAGGGTAAGATGTTAAAATCTGCCCTGGTATTTAGTCCATTCATGTCTATGAGGCAGGACTTAACCATCTCATTAACTTTTCTTCTGGATCTTGTATCTAGTTGGACCAACCAGGATTTCCCATGCTTTCTTCTTGGCAATTGCAAATTTTCCACCATATTAGGGTCTATATAACTATGGCTAGCTCCTGAATCAATTAAAATAGCAAGGGTTTGGTTGTTGATCATACCTTCCACTTCAATCATGTGGGATTGATACTCTGCTTGCTTGTTGTCCAGGGCTACATAAATCCTTGGCACATTTCTACCCATGTCCTCTATTGTCTCAACTCGTTGTACATGGTGAACAACCCTACCTTTTTCGCCTCTGTGAGGAAAATCTTTGAACCTATGGTCTCCTTTACAACCCCAACATTGCATAGGTGGTTTTCTTGGCCCTTGACTCCCTGTGTCAATCAATCTGGTTTCCTTATGCATTTACTGCCATTGTGGATTATTTCTGAAGAATGGTGGCTTAGCTCCCTTCTTCCTCTAATCCATCTTGAATTTCTTATTGTCTTCCCAAGCCTTTTGGAAAGTTGTTCTTGCTTTCAGCTGGTCATATAAGGATTCAACTCTCCTTATGGTCTCTTCTAATGTCTTGGGATCATCATATTGTATTTTTTCACTGATGAACGATGGCAATCCACTTAAGTACTGTTGAATCTTGACTATCTCATCCTTAATGAAAGAGACATACTTCAACAGTTCCATAAACCTTCTCTCATATTCATCTATGGTTGTACGTCCAAGCTTGAGTTCAAATAACTCTTTCATTTTCTTGTCATAGTATCTGTTGGTCAAGTACTTCTTCTCAAAATACTTCTTGATTTCTCTCCAAGTAACACTTTTCTCTACAATGTGTTGTACCTGCACAAATTGATCCCACCACATGGAGGCCTTTCCTTTGAGTTGATAGGTAGCGATTCTACCTTCAGCATGAGAAGAATAATTATGCAATTGAAAATACTTCCTCATGCCTAACAACCATGTTTCGGCATCTTCAACCTTCTTATGCTCACCATCAAATGTAGGATTTTTGATTTTGTTCATTTCTCCTCGCAACTCATCCACCCCATATCTCTTATACCTTCTGACAGGGGATAGACTTTATCTGTTGCCTACTCTCTTATGGGAATGCCTATGGGGATGATGGTGATGTCTACTAGCACTTTTTACTTATCCCTTCTCCTCTGAATATTTTTTACTCTTAGATCTACTTAAGCCACTCTCCTTAACCAATTTCTTCTCTATTCTGTTAAAACCTTCTAATAGCTTCATGTTGAAGTCATCCTTCTTCTCTTTCGCTTTCATAATCCTTTCAATATTAGCTTTATGGCTTTGGACATCCTTCTGCAAATTCTTAATGGTCTCAACCATATTCATATCTTCATTCCTTTCTTCTCCATGTCCATTGGAGTTCGTTCCTTCCAAGCCCAAATGGACATCCATCCCTCTTCTCTTCTCTGGATGACTATAATTCCCCTGTGCCTCTTCCATTCCTATGGAATCTGCACGGATCTGACCTGACCGAGTTTTTGTTAATTCTGCAAAACGTGCAGCCATCGAAACTAATCAGACTAACAAATCAACAATTCACGAGAATATGCACCATTTCGATTCAACATACACATCAACATTATCACTCCTGGTTTCCTGGTATTATCACCACGACAATTCTAGATAAGACCCAAGTCTCAAGAACTTTGACACACAGTGCCTTTCGAGATACACTTGCGCAAGAAGGTGGTTTTATCGAAACCACTTTCACCAAGACGCGGTATTACATGTCTCAACATGTCAAATCCACCACTCGTGGAGCGGGCGACGGCTAGTCAGATCACCCTGTTTCATTTGTTCGGTACTTCGCAGCCATGTGACATCATCTGAACGCCGCCATGTAACGAAATCAAAAGCTAATCATTCGAAATGGATTGGCTGGGCATGGCAATCCAATGCTCTTTGTATGTAATATGTCTGCACTTCATAAATGGAGTTCTATAATTACCACTCCCCAAGTATGAAGACATCTGCGTATCCATAACCATAGTAATCTTCAAGCTACTTGATTTCCTTCTCTCTGTAAAGACACATTTCAGTATCCCCAACCTGAGATACATGGACAAAGCTAAGTCAAGTGAGACTGGTTATTCGAGCAACATGCTAAGCTTTCCTGCGAATAAGGAGGAAAGGGTCCTTGCGCACCTTATAGCAACTAAGTTCCACACAAAGCCGGTTATAGACTTGCAATTGGAAGTCAGGCGGGAATCCCACTATAAAGGATTTAGTCATCAACAAGCCAGCCGCTAATAAGAAAAGGAGTAAGTGGCATAAGAAGGAGGAATCTACGGTTGAAGCGGTCGAAAGTGTTGGAGAAAATCAACCAGTCTGGTTAGACTCTTCTTTAAAGGTGGAGATCGCTAAGCTGAAGTAAGTCTTCAACTAAGATAAGCATGTCTCAACAAATTTTGAACAACCGGTAGTGGAGATAAAGAGTACAAGAGATGATAGGCATGTTCTTCAACGACCCTTTTTACAACAGGCTAACTGCTGTCATCACCCTTTTATAATTATGTGATTAATATGATTATATAAATACAAACGGATTTTAGATTGTTTTATTACAATTTCTATCTAGTGATGTTATGACTGTTGTTTTCTTTTATAATACATTTTTATTGTAATCTTATATTTTATTTTTATCTGTCTAAATCAGAAGAAATTAAAATTCGGAATTCTTTTTAATTAATGATTCAATGTGGTTATATGCTTATTTTTCTTTTATTATTATGCAATTTAAACTCAGACTCCTCGCCTTCCAAGCGACTTCACGCAGATTAACTTGACCTGTTCATTTATATTATTGTGCATAGCAATATTACAAGGTAAACTCTTCTCCGCGCACCTAAATCTACTGTGCATTTCTTCTTCGTCGTATCGACTACTTATGCGCACTACTCTGGCGTTGTGCGCCAATATCCACTGGGCACAGTTTCGATTCTGCGCACAGATATTCCACATGAATTTTCATCCTATGCATGCACCATGTCAAGTTTAACATATTCCTTCATGCTCAAATATCTGTGCACACTACTGAATACACCGTCACGAAACAACTTATACTCATACTTATGCGCATAACAACAAAACTCCTCTGCGTTAAGAAATACTTGTGCACCCCAAGTGCACCTTACTATGTGTGTTCTTACCACGCAAGACTAATTTTAGTGCATGCATCTACACATAATAATCTTTCGCACGACGCCATAGTTTACCGTGCACATTGGCACGCCATGGTTTCCCGCCCTATGCCAAATTTACCACGTGCACCAGTATGCCAACCTTTTCCAAGGACACTCTATGAATCTAATTCTGGTCACTTCGAAGTTACTTTTCTATGAATATTCACTTCAATTGCACCCTTCTGGCCCATCCAAGCTCAGTGTTGAACTGAGGCTCTGATACCATACTGTAACGATCCCCCTTGACCAACCTGAGGCCGAGGTACGCCACTCTAGAGCAACCACTGATGCTCTGACACCAGTCAGTAACATTCCCAGCCATCAGGCCGGGCCATTCTACTCTAGAGAACACTTTCGTTCCCATACTGCGAAACATACAGTAGCATACCCAGTAGTCAACTAAGCAATGCCACCTAAATTTAGTCTTTAGACTGCATACAACTAAAACATATAAATAAAACACACTCGCATAAGCTTTACATATAAAAATAAACAAAAAATTACTTTATGTAACATACAGATTTTATATTAAAATAACAGTAATTACCTATATGCATCATTTACAGGAAATTACCCATAAGCACACAAGAAATCATAGTCACATATATGATAAAATCGTAACATAGGCATGTAAATACCAAAACAACATATTCATATATCATACAATTGGTACTTATCTTAGAAAGACTATAAAAAACTGTTTATAGACCGTCCACGAACCTCCCAGCCATAGACTACACTGTTCATCACTCTCAACAATGAATCACCCCTGAGATGGGACTGAACTCCACCCAAGGTAAAGGGATTCCTATCCAGGCTAAGGCTCATGGACAACAGGAAAGACTCTGTCTCAGGTGCTCACTCAACTAACAGCCTATAGCCTCTTATTCCCCACATGCCTATCCCACCCAAGGAAGTGTGCCCCTTCTCTGCTCAACAGTCCCTCAACTGCCCCACTTCTCTTCTAGGGCTTTAGCAACAGGCCGGACCGAAAGTCTCAGAGCGATGTAGCTATAGTTTAGCACCTACAGAAATCAATCCCCAACAATTCTCTCGCTCAGAGAACTGCTCACAGGCCTGACAACCCTGTTGTTGGGGAAAAACACCCTACAGACTAGCAAATAGAGTTCAGACTTTGCATGCAGATATGACTGAATAGAAATTACTTTCTACCTTCATCCCTAGATTTAAATCCCCTTTTCTTAGTAAATGCATGGAAAGATCAACCTACCTCGTTACCGGTGTTTGATGTCGATCCTCCATTGTGCTTGATTACTTGTTCACAATGCTCCTTCCAAAGCTGACCTGCATTCAAGATGAACAACAACTATGCATGCATACTACTTATATACTAATGGGTTATAAATCAAACATAAACTAATCAAACCATAAAAAGTTCATGAATTGGGATGGGAAAATAATTCTCTTTATTACTTAAAATGAGTCAACTTACAAAATTTGAGACTGGCCACCACTCCTTGAACCTAATCCTAGGCTCCTCTTCTTATGTCCTTCAACTGCTTTGCTTTAAATCTCCTTTGGCATTAGGAAAGGCTAAAGGGTTGGGACAATGGAATACGTAAATGGGCAGAGTTTCTTTGCTATATTTTTGCTCCTTCCAAATGGTACCCCTACCCCTTCTTTTATAGGCTAGAAGGAGCTAGGTATTTGGACAAACCCTCAGCCATGCATGGCCGAGAGTTTCAGTTAACTCACCCATATATTTTTTTTCCTTCAGCAACTTTCATTTTTTCATGCTTTCGTTGGTCCACGCAGGCTGTTTTGGGTCAGCCAGTGTGTACACGCATGCAGTAATGGGTTAGGGCATGTGGGCCTTTACACAAGAGGATTTTCAGAGAGTTGTTCAGCAGTGTTTTTGGCAAAGAAAGGATATGAGTTGGCCTGATTCCAGGTAAGCATGTGTGGTGAAATTTAGGGTTATAAAAGATGCCCCCTAATGTGTGATTTCAGAAGAGCATCTGATGGCCGAAATACATTACCAATCTTTACTAATGTGCTGAACGATTGAGCCCAAGGATCAGGAACCGAGAGGTGCCATCTGCAAAATAACAAATGTCTCATTGAGGTGGGCATACCCATGCTCGGGATAAAAATAGAACCATGGCTGCCAATCAAATACACTGTAGATCCATGTCAAATAACTATAAAGAGTAGCCGCGAACAATACACAGTGGAGCTACATCTCGAAATCAGAAAGATATACATATAGAGTATCCATCTTCCAGAAGTTGATTCGACCTGATGGCTGGAGATGAGATCTTCAGAGCTCGAGCAACAACTTCAAAATATTCCAAAACTCAGGTAGGAGTGTGATATGATTGTATTACTGCACTACCCAAAGGTCTTCAATGGCGCGTCGGTCATGGAATTGATAATCTTGATGATCAGACTGAAGGCTTCAGTGATTTCGAACAAGGGACTTGATTGGACGTTCAGGATGGCCAGGTATGTAGACAAAAGACACATTGCAGAGGGGTCAACTCAGGCTTAGTGACAAAATTCCCTTGGAAAATAGCACGATAAGTGATGAGACTCAGGCAGCATGAATGTTAATCATAAGTCTATGAAGCAGGAGGCAACACAAACTCTCCATATGTTTGGAAGAATAACCAAACGGTGGAGGACACAACTCTATATAGCAAGAACAACATCCTAAGGTCATACTACATCCCATATTCTGATGAAAAAACAGACAGATGTGCTTTATCCAAGGGCGACTCATTATACTTCCAATATAGAAAGAATGTTGGTGGGATTGGTACCATGATTAAACTCTTCCGGCGTCTCCATTCTCGGATGTGATCAGAGATATGGTCCACTGTTGTCTGTTCGAAATTAGCGAGCAACTCTCTGCCAGTGTCGTATCTCACAGGTAACCGGAAATGGTTAAGGAAAGCCATCGCCAGTTCTCCAAAATAAGAGTATCTCGAGCGATCGAGCTCGATGTACCATTTCACGGCACTCCTAATGAGAGTACGTTGAAACAATCGCAACTGGACAGAGTCATCTTTCAATGAGTTAGATGACCACCAAATATGAAAGGTAGTCACATGATCTCTTGGATCTTCATTAGGCTTGGCTTCAAGCTTTGGAATGTCCAAAGGAAACTTCATCGGCATAGGAGGCCAATGCAGATCATGACAAATAGGGTCATTCAACAACCTTGTTAAATCTAGCAAGTGTAAGTTGTCAGGAATGGTAGTTTGGGTTGCTGCTGATAACCTGGGAAAAGGGGTCCTGGAGTTTGACTGGCACCAGGCTTCCAGGAAAAGTTTGGCTGCTAGCCTGGATTCTGGTAGAAACCATGGCCTTGGCCAGCGTAAGGATTTTTCATCTGTGGAGACATCATCGACTGATTTCCCAAATAGGACATGGATTGTTGGGCATGCATTGTGTTCGAAGGACTTTGGGAAGGATTACCCCATGCCGGTCCCGTGGGGATAGGCCTAGTAGTTTGTCTGGGGTTCCATTGATTGTGGAAAGAATTACCCCAGATTGGCATTCCGGAGGAGGGAATGGATCCTTTCCTTGAATTCCAAGGTCCTACTAGGTTTTCCCCCTATGCAGGAATAGTACCCTGCCCAGGAGTAGATTGTCCAAAGATGGGGTTGCCCCCAGTTAGGAAAGCGGCTGACGAGAAGGTGTTGTTACCAAACGTTTCGTTCCAAGAAAATGGTGTCGAACCTACCAGCATACTATGTGAAGGTGGTCCTTGACTCCCCGTTCCAAATAAACTATTGTGTGTAGGTTGCCTGGCAGATTGTTGATGCAAACCATCGAGTGAAGGGGACGAAGGAGGGATATGACCTCCTGCGTAAGGAAAAGCGTTAAAAGGGACAGGAGTTCCCCCCATGTGACCTTGTAGAGGAGTGCTAGAGCTCCCTACCCCCAGACCCAAAGTCTGTAAGGTGGAGTAGGAAAGTATAGGACTTGTACCAGAACTAGGCATACCGTATGAAAACGGAGGGCCTGTCGCACTAGGCGTGAAAGGGGTTGTGGCTGCTGCCAAAGATGGGTTCGGACCACTATGCGAAGTAGTTGTGGTTGAGACCATTGTGGCTCAGATCGATGATAGTAGGTTAGGGGATGACTCTCCTGTGGTGGGAATTGAAGAATTGCCAGAAGAAGTAACAACATTTGTTTCCATTGCTGTGTGTGACACTATCTGGCACTCGTGAAATTGAATTGGTATAATGAAAGGTGCCGAGAGATTTGTGGTCGGGGTTTCAACCGAGCCAAGAGCGGTTACTTCAAGGTCCAAAACAGTTGATTCCTCCAGGGGTTGTTTGAGCACAATGGTTTGTAACCCGGTCGCTTCAAAAGACCCTTGTTGGTCTAGCTTCCACCTTAATGGTGGCGAGGGTGGCTCCAGTGTAACCGGCGGCAGGCCAAGAAGCCTTCGTGACCGGTGGAGCTCGGGATCCTCCACTATGTAAGAATATACAAGACACTCTAAGTTAGTCTAAATGCTCAAAAGTAACACAAA
>JASDQU010737059.1:86470-98354 GCA_032191745.1 Picea mariana | reverse complement strand
AAGGCCCTAGTCCTGAACTAGTTTGTGAACCCTACAAACATAAAAGTCTAGTAGATTTTAAATTTAGCGTTACTTTTATGGCTTTATCTTACATCAAGGGGTATGAGGGTGAAAATGATGATGTGTAAAAGATGAAATGATGCAGGAGCATCTCTCCATGTCAGCCAACCAGCCAGCCAACCAAGTCGAGCGCACGCATTCAAAGCTGAAGAGAGGCGCAGTCCTCATTTTGTTTCTGAATTAAATGTAATTTAATATTTAAGATGTTGAGCTGTGAAGCCGTGCCTTTGTGCAAGCTTTAGATAAGGTAGGCCTTTAATGTTTGTAAGGCTGAGATCTAGATCCAGATGCTGGACTAGACAACTCATTCAATGAAATTGAATAGGGTAGGTAGATTGGAGGGAAGAGCTCGAAGAGCCCCTCATGTAGAAAGATGAATTGTATCTCTTTAGTAGTTAGTTGAGATAGAGAAGGATAGGATAGAAGAGAATCTGTGAATAGGGAGAAGAAGAAGAGGAGTCAAAACCTTGTTACAGGCCGTTCTTAGGAACACCTTGTACAAACAGGCATTTTCCATTTTAATACAAATAGCAGTTTTTCCTGCATGACTATGTGTTGAATGAATGTCTGTGAGTGTTCTTCTATGCTGTGAATGTATGTTATGTTTATGCATTTGTAGGATTTGTTTGGTTTCATACTTGAGAGGTCATTGAGGCTTCACACCAGAAGGGTGTGACAAAACGCTGTGGGTTCTGATAGTTGTGCACAGAGGGTGCATTTCTGAACTCTGCGGAGTCAGGTAGAGGCGTGCCAGGTGGGCACAGAAGTTGAAATCAATAACTTGGGACAAAGACCTCAAGGTTATTGAACACCTTGGAGGAAAGGCAGTGGGAGGAAACACAGTTGTAGACAAAATCTCTAAAGGGTTCTGTGAAGCTCTGCCAGACGGGCATTGAGCTAGCGAAAGGGGATACAGAATAAGAACTCTACTGTGAGTTCTTAAGAAGTCAGAATCACTGAGGATTCTTGACACTCTGCCAAGTGGGCATTGATCAGGTGCAAGGAGTGCACAGAGGACAGAACTGTTGAACGTTCTGTGAAAAAAATATTCTGCCAGGTGGCATTGAGTAAGTGTGCTGAGAGGCACAGAGGAGAAGAGAACTCTTTGAGTTCTAGAATTTAGAGGAAGAATCCACTGAGGGATCTTCACAGGGTTGCTGAACACCCTGCAGACTCAGCAATAGGTTGCTTGAGGGAGAAATAGCCAGAAGGGCATTACATTCTCCATCTGTGAGAGAAGAAAGAAGGACAAACCCCTTAGGGGTCTGAGTGTTTGGGAAGCTCAGGAGAGACAACACTGTGTGTACATGTGAATACTCTGCAGAGGTGCATGAGTTGAAGAATCCTCCAAGGATTTGAAAGGAACAATCTCAAGAGGAATAGCATCGTGGAGAACGCAGGCGAGGCTTAAAGTTGGGGAGCTCGCAGAGAAGAAAGAAAGGAAAAGGTCAAGGCCTTTGAGAACTTGTAATTCTTCCAAGCACTAGAAGAAAGCGCAAAAGCTCAGGAGGGAGCACAGCAGCCATCGGATAGGCCGAAGAGATTTGGACCGTTGGAAGGTTTTCACGTCCAGGGAGGATCAGAGTGAGCACACAGAAGAGGAGATCATCAGTCGTCGAATCTCACTCAGATACCCATCAGCCATTGGATCGGGTGAAGACGCATGAAGTATAGCCTCTGGAGTAAGCGCACAGGAAGAATGGATCTGGACCGTCAGATATTGGTTCAATTACCCGTCAGCCATCAGATCTGACAGGAACTGCACAAGGTTTACCTTCATGAACAGGAGGTTGAACGTCCCGACGAGAGGCATGGCCATCGGGATATCGGCATTCGTGAAATCGGGAGTCACGATGACATGAGATCGAGAATTTTCAGGGTGGAAGTCCCGGGAAAGATCTGGACCGTCCGTTTGTGGGGACAAGTGGTGGAGATCAAGAGACCCGTCGGTATATCGGCTACCGGGGTTTTGAGTTGACAGAGGATTTCTGTCATCGGGGTACCAAAAGTCCATAAATATCGATATTGGATGGGGGCCGTCCATCTATTGGGGACACGTGGTGAAGATCCAGACTATCAGGGAAAGTCCTGATAGAATAGTCAAATCGACGCATTGAGGTTCGACGCTTAGTGAATCATGAGGGAAAGACTTTCAGAGCATCAGAAGTTGCAAAACCCCGAGAGTAAATCAGAACCATCCATCTTAAGGGGACGCGTGGCATAAATTCGAGAGCTCGAGAAAAGTCCCAAAAGGGGAGAGTTCATTGGCATATCGGGGTTTGGTATTTCGCGAATCCGGAGGACAAGAGATCAGGAAAATCCATGTTGGAAATCTTGGAAATGATCTGAGCCGTCCATCAGCTGGGACACGTGGGCGAGATCGGCAATCCCGAGGGAAAATTCATATGGGCATTTGAAAACCCCAAAGTCCTGAGAGAGATCAGGGACCTTTGGTTTCATAGGTGATCACGACCATTGATCGTGCTAAAGGCGAAAAGGGGTTGTTAGCTGACGTCATCTCATTATAACGAGACATCAGGAATTTCCACAGGGAAAACTTCGAAGCGACGAGGACCATCTATCCTTGAGGACGTGTGGCCGAGATCAGAGTATTTGGAAAATTTCTTGAAAGGAAAAGTCGTCATATCGGGAATCGGGAAATCAGGGATTCCGTGGACAAAAGGTTTGATACATTTCAACCTTTGAAGCCCTGAATCCCAATAAGAAGTGTGACTGCGGTCATATAAGGGGAGGTCGTGTGGACCAAAAGTCTAGCCTGGAGGGCTAACATAAATTGGAGCACATCGGGATTTCGAATTCCAAAACCCTGAAAGAGATAAGGCTGCGGTCTTATGAGAACTAGTCACATGGACCAGGGCATAGCCAGGAGGGCTAAGGCGAGAAGAGCCATATCGGGAAATTGACTCATCGAAGATCGGGGATTCAAGAGGACAGGGACTCTTGACGTCGGGGATCACGAAACCTCGAAACCTGAAATTATCATCGGGGAAAAGTCACAGGCATGTGCAGAAGAGGCCGTGACAGGGGAATAAGGACTTGTGGATCGGGAATTTGAGATTCCAGTGGGAATCAAAGAGCTTCTTCGGCTCATGAAATGATTGATCAATCCTGTGGGAAGTAGCGCGAGGTGGTGGTTGCGTTTGATTACTGCTATCAGTTGGTATTAGAGCCTGATTCTTGTCTGTATATTTTAGGTGAGGGAGGGATAGGAGATAGGAGAGCACTATGATACATGCTATCAAGTGGTATCAGAGCTCGGATTCTGTTTGTATACTGCAGACAGAGGAGGCAAGGAAAGAAGACAGAGTGCTGGAAACTCTGTAAGGATTGTTTGTAGGTAGGAAACAATCCATAGACAGTCAACAGACTGTAGGAGAAGCTGAGGCACTCAGGTTTGCAGAGTGACAGTAGCAGGTTTTCCAGGAAGGTAGACAGGGTCAGTAACATGGCTACTGAAGGCCGTAGATATGATGGAAGGAAAAAATCAGAGCTATGGAGCCAAGAAGATATAGATGAAGAGATCGTTGATATAAATAAAGAAATGGAAAATCTTGAACTTCGGATGAAGCAAAATACCAAACAGAGATGGGTATATGAATGGCCCATGAAGAAACTGAAGGTAGAATGGCCAGTCAAGGAGTTGATGGCTAAAAGACAGCGTAGGCTATTAAAAGGATGGTTGAGGCATACTAAAAACCTCGACGGACCTAAGGAGATGGTTCAGGTATGTGAACCAGAGATTGGGGACATTCTCGGTGAAGGGAATGAAATGAGATTGGCTGAAGATCTCAAGAACTTCCAGGAGGGAAGGGAGGAAATTCCATATCTCCAAGTGGGCAATGAGTTGAGATCCCTGTGGGATCTCAGGGACTGGCCAGAGGATAGCCAAGGAATTTCACATTGCCAGCTGGGCAATGATATGAGGTTGTTGCGGGATCTCGAGGACTGCCAGGAGGGCAGTGGAAGCATCTCATATTGCCAGGTGGGTAGAGATGAGCATACGAGACTATCTGAAAGTCTCATGGACTCGGAGGTGAGTTCAATTCAGCAAGGAGTGCTGATGAAGATGGGATCAGTTGATCTTATAATCTGCCAGGAGGGTAGTGAACAAATCCCATATTTCCATGTGGGCAGAGATGAGCAGGCAAGTTGGAATCAACCAGAGGAGTTGACAGAGCAGTTGATCTCATAAATGGATTTAGATCAGCATATGCAGCTGACAAAGGAGGAAGATATCAGAAATCTTCTGATGATTGGGGGAATTGAAGTATTCCTGCCACTTGCCCAAGAGGAGGCATAAATCCGTGTTGTAGGTGTGACAACAACAGGGGGACAACTCGTTGAGACTGTCAAAGAAGGATTGGAGTAGATATCTGAGGTTGCCCAAGCAGGAGAGGAGAAGGAGCATTATGAGGAATATCTCAATGCTTTTAGCTAGAAAGCTAAGGAAGCTGCAGCACTAAAGCTAACATCAGAAGAAGATGAAGAGGATGATGAGCATTCTCAGGAATGGCTCAATATTTTCAGCCAGGGGACTGAAAAGAGTGCAACATGGGAGTTTGCAGCAGAAGAAGAGGAAACCGACAACACTAGTTTGGCTGATCTGTATGACCAGATTGAAGCCCTGGAGAGAAGGGTGAAAGTGCAGAGCATGCACATCCAACAGGTGAATTTGGAAGCTGATAAAGAAAGCATGGGAGATCATGATGATCTGCCTATGTGCCAAAAATTTTTGCAGCTGAGGAGACTACATGAACAGAGCCAAACACTAGAGCAGCTGGACCGAGTGATAGAAGACATCAGAAGGCTAATGGTAGATTCAGTAGAAACTGTCAGCAAGGAGGGGCTGAGCAGAAGGAAGGAAGCAGCAGCAGTAGCACAGAAGCAGCAACAACAACAAATAAATGGAGCCGATGAACAACTCCAAAGGATGATTTGGGATCCAGGAGGATTTCAACAGCTAAGATGGGAAGCTCATGAGTAGGATCTCATGAATTTTGCAGCTGAGGAGTATGACGGAGGAGCATCTCTCCACGTCAACCAACCAGCCAGCCAACCACGTCGAGTGCACACATTCAAAGCTGAAGAGAGGCGCAGTCCGCATTTTGATTCTGAATTAAATGTAATTTAATGTTTAAGCTGTTGAGCTGTGAAGCCATGCCTTTGCGTAGGCTGTAGATAAGGTAGGCCTTTAATGTTTGTAAGGCTGAGATCTAGATCCAGATGTTGGACTAGACAGCCCATTCAATGAAATTGAATAGGGTAGGTAGATTGGAGGGAAGAGCTCGAAGAGCCCCTCATGTAGAAAGATGAATTGTATCTCTTTAGTAGTTAGTTGAGATAGAGAAGGATAGGATAGAAGAGAATCTGTGAATAGGGAGCAGAAGAGGAGGAGACGAGACCTTGTTATAGGCCGTGATTAGGAACACCTTGTACAAACAGGCATTTGCCATTTTAATACAAATAGCAGTTTTTCCTGCATGACTATGTGTTGAATGAATGTCTGTGAGTGTTCTTCTATGCTGTGAATGTATGTTATGTTTATGCATTTGCATGAGTTGTTTGGTTTCATACTTGAGAGGTATTTGAGGCTTAACACCGAGAGGGTGTGACAGAATGCTGCGGGTTCTAATAACTGTGCACAGAGGGCGCATTTATGAACTCTGCGGAGTCAGACAGAGGCGTTCTAGGTGGGCACAAAAGTTGAAATCAATAACTCGGGAGAAAGAACTCAAGGTTACTTAACACCTTGGAGGCAAGGTTGTGGGAGGAAACACAGTTGTAGATAGAATCTCTGAAGAGTTCTGTAAAGCTCTGCCAGACGGGCATTGAGCCAGTGAAAGGGGATACAGAATAAGAACTCTGCTGTGAGTTCTTAAGAAGTCAGAATCACTAAGGATTCTTGACACTCTGCCAAGTGGGAATTGAACAGGTGCAAGGAGTGCGCAGAGGACAGAACTGTTGAACGTTCTGTGAAAAAAATATTCTTCCAGGTGGCATTGAGTAAGTGTGCTGAGAGGCACAGAGGAAAAGAGAACTCTTTGAGTTCTAGAATTTAGAGGAAGAATCCACCGAGGGATCTTCACAGGGTTACTGAACACCCTGCAGACTCAGCAAGAGGTTGCTTGAGGGAGAAATAGCTAGGAGGGCATTACATTCTCCATTTGTGAGAGAAGAAAGAAGGAAAAACCCCTTAGGGGTCTAAGTGTTTGGGAAGCTCGGGAGAGACAACACTGTGTGTGCATGTGAATACTCTGTAGAGGCACATGAGTTGAAGAATCTTCCAAGGATTCGAAAGGAACAAGCTTGGGAGGAATAGCATCGTGGATAACGCAGGCGAAGCTTAAAGCTGGGGATTTCGCAGAGAAGAAAGAAAGGCAAAGGTCGAGGCCTTTGAGAACTTGTAATTCTTCCAATCATTGGAAGAAAGCATAGAAGCTCAGGAGGGAGCACAACAACCATCGGATCGGCCGAAGAGATCTAGACCGTTGGAAGGTTTTCACATATTGGGAGCATCAGAGTGAGTCACAGAAGAGGAGATCGTCAGTCGTCGGATCTCACTTAGATACCCGTCAGCCGTTGGATCAGGTAAAGACGCGTGGAGTATAGCCTCTGGAGTAAGCGCACAGGAAGAATGGATCTGGACTATCAGATCTTGGTTCAATTACCCGTCAGCCATTGGATCTGACAGGAGCTGCACAAGGTTTACCTTCATGAACAGGAGGTTGAAAGTCCCAATGAGAGGCATGGCCATCGGGATATCGACATTCGTGAAATCGGGAGTCACGATGACATGAGATCAGGAATTTTTAGGGTTAAAGTCTCGGGAAAGATCTGGACCGTCTGTTTGTGGGGACACATGGCGAAGATCAAGCGACCCGTCAGTATATCGGCTACTGGGGTTTTGAGTTGGCAGAGGATTTATGTCATTGGGGTACCGAAAGTCCTGAAATCACGAGATTGGATCAGGGTTGTCCATCTGTTTTGGACACGTGGTGAAGATCCAGACTATCGGGGAAAGTCCTGATAGAATAGTCAAATCGGCGCATCAGGGTTTGACGTTTCGTGAATCCTGAGGGCAAGACTTTCGGAGCATCAGAAGTCGTGAAACCCTGAGAGTAAATCAGAACTGTCCATCTTAAGGGGATGCGTGGCGTAAATCTGAGAGCTCGAGAAAAGTCCTGAAAGGGGAGAGTTCATTGGCATATCGGGGTTCGATATTTCACGAATCCAGAGGACAAGAGATCGGGAAAATCCATGTTGGAAATCTTGGAAATGATTTGAGCCGTTCATCAGCTGGGACACGTGGGTGAGATTGGTAGTCCCAAGGAAAAATGCATATGGGCATTTGAAAACCCCGAAGTCCCGAGAGAGATCAGGGACCGTTGGTTTCATAGGCAATCACGGTCGTTGATCGTGCTAAAGGCGAAAATGGGTTATTAGCTGACGTCATCTCATTATAACGAGACATCGATAATTTCCACAGGGAAAACTCTGAAGCGACGAGGACCGTCCATCCTTGAGGATGTGTGGTCAAGATCAGAGTATTCGAGAAATTTCCCGAAAGGAAAAGTCGTCATATTGGGAATCAGGTAATCGGGGATTCCGTGGACAAAATGTTTGATACATTTCAACCTACGAAACCCCGAATCCCGATAAGAAGTGTGACTGCGTTCATATAAGGGGAGGTCGTGTGGACCAAAATTCTAGCCTGGAGGGCTAACGAAAATTGGAGCACATCGGGATTTCGAAGTCCAAAACCCCGAAACAGATAAGGCTGCGGTCTTATGAAAACTGGTCACATGGACCAAGGCATAGCTAGGAGGGGTTAAGGCGAGAAGAGCCATATCAAGAAATTGACTCATCGGAGATCAGGGATTCAAGAGGACAGGGACTCTTGACATTGAGGACCCCGAAACCCCGAAACCCGAAATTATCATCGGGGAAAAGTCACAGGTACATGATGGATCAGGAATTTTAGATTCCAGTGGGAATCAAAGAGCCGCTTCGTCTCATGAAATGATTGATCGATCTTATGGGTAGGAGCGTGAGGTGGTGGTCACGTTCGATTACTGCTATCACGAAAGAAAAAAATGAATAAAAAAGATGGAAAAAAAACTTTTACTGAATGCAAAATTTCAACAACTTTTCAAAATAAAGTTTTTTTAACTTTTCTAAGATTTGGGACAGCAAACTCAAAGGAATTTCACTCGACTATGAGGTAATTATGATCTAAGTGAACTGCAAAAACTTATGAAATAAAAGACTTTTCCCTAGCTAATGATGCATAAACGCACTGTTCAACCAAAGAAGAAAATGAAAAGAGATTTTTTTTTATTTAAGTGCTAGTAAATCAAGAAAGGGAAAATACTGACAAGCAAAAAACCAAGAAAAAAAATTCTGGCTTAAAGCACAGATTGCAAAGAATCAGATTAAAAAATCACACAATAGCAATTGTAAAAACAATGACTCTCACGATTGTCTAAAAACTGTTATTTTTTTTTAAATTTTTCTGACGATGTTTTAAATGAGAAAAAGCAAGCTAAGGGTAAAAATAATCCTAAGCTACTGACTATTCAAATAGAGATTCATACACCTAAGAGGAATACTTCTTATCAAAGGAGAGGATGACTGCCTCACCCTTAACAAAAAGTATCACGTACAAGCACATGACTGTCACTCAAACAGCACGCATGCAAATGCGCGCTGAACAACAACAAAGGGCGTGTACACACAGGATAACCTTGTACAGGCCATGTGTATATCAAAACTCTAAGAAAAAATGAAAACAGATAGACCAAACCAGGAAGAGACCTCTGGTATTGATAACCAAGATCCCTTGAAGGCTTGGATACTTTTTCTAACAAAAAAACAAATAATGCAAGGAAAAAATAATAAGGCAAAAACAATCTGAGATAGGATTGTTAGCAAACAAGACTCAGACAGAATTCCAGAAAACCCCCTGAGAATATGTGATTCTGACAGGGAAGAGGAGGACTGCCTTTGAGGTTCTCTAAACTCCTACACGCTACTGTTATCTCTACAGCAAGCATTCACATGCGGGCTGTAAGAGGATAGGGCGCAGGTACACGCGTGCGGGCCTTTTGCAGGCCGTGTGTACCTCTGTGGGTCTCGAAAAACACAGTCAAGCAAAATTCAGGGAAAGATGGTATGGAAAACCAGACTCCTTGCTAGATCAGACTTTACAGAGACGAAAATAAAATACATGCAAGAAAAAACTAGTCTTTAAACTACCCAAAAACTAAATAAAATTCCAGGAACCCTAAGGATTCTCCCTAGTATGGTCGCCAATTCTGTTGTTGGGTAAAAGCACCCTACAGACTAACAAATAGAGTTCAGACTTTGCATGAAGATATGACCGAATAGAAATTACTTTCTACCTTCATCCCTAGATTTAAATCCCCTTTTCTTAGTAAATGCATGGAAAGATCAACCTACCTCGTTATCGGCGTTTGATGTCGATCCTCCTTTGTGATTGATTACTTTTTTGCAATGCTCCTTCCAAAGATGACTTGCATTCAAGATGAGCAACAACTATGCATGCATACTACTTATATACTAACGGGTTAGAAATCAAACATAAACTAATCAAACCATAAAAAGTTCATGAATTGGGACGAGAAAAGAATTCTCTTTATTACTTAAAATGAGTCAACTTACAAAAGTTGAGACCGGCCACTACTCCTTGAACGTGATCCTGGGCTCCTCTTCTTCTGTCCTTCAACTTCTTTGCTTTAAATATCCTTTGGCATTAGGAAAGGCTAAAGGGTTGGGACAATGGAATATGTAAATGGGCAGAGTTTCTTTGCTATATTTTTTCTCCTTCCAAATGGTACCCCTACCCCTTCTTTTATAGGCTAGAAGGAGCTAGGTATTTGGACGAACCCTCGGCCATGCATGGCCAGGAGTTTCAGTTAACTCACCCATATCTTTTTGTTTTGTCAACAACTTTCATTTTTTCATGCTTTTGTCGGTCCACGTGGGTTGTTTTGGGTCAGCCAGCGTGTACACACGTGCAGTAATGGCTTAGGGTGCGTGGGCCTTTACACAAGAGGATTTTCAAAGAGTTGTTCAGCAGTGTTTTTGGCAAAGAAAGGATATGAGTTGGCCTGATGCCAGGTAGGCATGTGTGGTGAAATTTAGGGTTATAACAAACTCACTTCTTCAATCATGCTCCAAGCTAACCAGGTACACCAACCAAAAAGGATGTGGAAATAGGCTTCGGAAAGGTGAAATGGTTGTCTCAAGGATAACAAAATGTATGAGTGAAATGGTCATGGAGTCATTGACTGGATAATCGAGTGTGTTTTGGAATCACTATGAACTCTTTGTCAAAAGTGATGGTCTGCCTGATGGTCACCCTCCCCCCGTTCATAAGTTATCTGTGAGAAAAATCCCCCCTCGATCTAAGTTTCCCCATGATATGAATGCATGTCCCCAATGTGACACTTGTCATATCGAAAGTTACTTTTTTCCACTTGTCCCCAACTTTATAACTTAGGATAAATTAATTATCCATACTTTATGTTTTAGGAAATATTAATATAATATTCCCTTGACTTTTGGCCCTCTCTTTCCCTAACTGGTGAAGTTCAGCCCCCCATCTCTTTTATCGTGGTCAGTCTGCGCGCAGTGATGTATTTGATATTAATCATGAGTCATGTACAAAGTAGGCACTCTAGCGTTTAACATCTAGGTGCACTGGCCTAATTCCAAGACATAAGCATTTCGGCTTATAATATTGGCTCACTAGCCTATAATGCATATTATATACACAAAGGTTCGTTGAACTTAATATTGCACACACTTAGTTACTGCCCGTTGTATCCTCTATCTTTAAGGTTGCGCGCACCTTAGTTACTGCGTGCGGTATTTAGAAATGTGCACATTACATCCCTTTACTGCGCAGTATATGCGCACACCATGACATGAAAGGTGTATTACAAAAATGATGTCTAAACAACTCACTAGCTTAAATATACTTGGATTATATTTACATTTGGATTCCACAGAGGAATATTACAACACCTTTATTCATAAATAATTCTCAGGCACAACCAACCTCTAAAGAACCCGGGATGACTGAGACATTGGGGAAAAGACAAAGGTAGCCACCTATTCGATGTTGGGTTTGTGGGGGAGAGGTGAAAAAGTGAGGACTGCTCACAATGTACATCAAGTTGATATAGTGGAGGACATGGGAAGAAATGTACCTAGGATCTACGAAGCCTTGGAAAACAAGTAAGATGAGTTTCAATCACATATAATTGAAGTGAAAGGTAATATCAACAACCAAACCATTTCTATTTTTATTGATTCAGGAGCTATTCATAGTTACCTAGATCCTAAGATGTTGGCAAGATTTCATTTTCCAAGAAGCAATCTTGGAAAATCTTGGTTGGTGCAGCTGGCTACCATAGATAAAATAAAAAATAATGAGATGGTCAAGGCATGTCCAATGGACATGAATGGAATGAGCACTAGGGAGGATTTGAACATCATACCTTTAGGTTCCTATCATTTCCTAATTGGTATGGATTGGTTAGACCAACACCATGCCATCCTAGATTGTTGTAATAAGGAATTTACTTGCTTGGATGAGGAAGGGAACTTAAGGGAAGTATAGGGAATTCCCAAGGCAGTAACTGTTAGAGAAGTTTCAGCCTTGTATTTGAAGAAAAGTTACAGGAAAGGGTGTCAAATATTTGTAGCACATATGGAAGAGATACCTAAATATAAGGTGCCAACTATTGAAGATTATGTAGTCCTAAAGGATTTTGAA
>JASDQU010737058.1:89042-105575 GCA_032191745.1 Picea mariana | reverse complement strand
AAAAATAAGACCCCCCCCAAAATGAGAACTCTGTAGAGTTCTCATTAAGTTGGTAACTATGTTAATGGCTAAGTGCTGCACTTCGAACCTACTAGTGCATCCATACTCTAACTTCCTTTTGCAATTAGGTCCATCTTCACAACGATCTCAATCCAAGTAAAGGTCTCCCCTTACCTTGCTACACTATGAAATCACCCCAAATCAAAGTCATCCATGACAGCTTGACTCCACTATCCACCTCATGGAACAATTAGCTAATCTACCCCAAAAAATAAACGTTTCGACTATCTATTTTTTCCTCACTACTTCGTCAACCAACCATGTTGTTGTGTCTACCTCTCTATGCCTTGGAATGGTTAATATTCACCCTCAACCATGTGTTGCATTATGTTGTCATTGATGACAAAGGATTAATGTCAAGGCATTGATGTATTGTCATAGTATCATTGATGTATTGATCGATGGTCTATATTGTTAGTGATATAATTGATGTCAAAGGATTGATGTTGTCATGGGTTGATGTTCCACATATATTGATTTCAAGTGATGTCATCGTAATGTGTTGGTTGATAGGAAGAAGTTGTAGCATTGATGTCATGTCATGGCTGATAGGAAGAACCAAATGAATGAACTCACAAGTGGTCCCCTTATGGTGAAAGCCCTCATGGGAAGACACTTTGTGGAATCCAAATTGTTAAGTGGTTGAATCATCCCAACAATGTGGTTATGGAACCCAAGTTTGATTGATTAATAATGTAATGAAGATCAGTGAATTTATCGGTGAGACTATTCTATATGGATAGTGCTTTCCATGCCATTTTCGATGATATGTGTAATGTCACATAACTCCTCACGATTAGAGAATTATGGCCATGTGAACATGGAGAACCCTCATGTGTTCTCTAGAAGCCTCTATAAGGTCAAAGAAGTCAAACTATTCTAGAATATCCTAGAAGAAAGTTGACTAGTCAAAGTGGTTAATCATGGGTTAAGTGGTTGCAACACGAAAATAATAAAAAATAATTTAGTTGCAACTATAAGTGGAGAATTTATTATTTGCAGCAAAGTGGGTTAGAAGTGGAAAAATTGTTAGAAGTGTGTTAACTCTTAAAGAAAGAAATTGGGTTAAGTTTCTTAGATGATAAACCCTAGAAGAAGCTACTTGGAGAAGTATAAATAAGAGAGCAAGAGTCTCTTATGAACAATTTCTTCTTGAGCATATGGAAGATATATTTTGGTGAAAGATTTCTTGCAGGTACTCATGGTCACATCAAAAGTTTTGTAAGTCTGAGATTTTGACAGTGAAAGTTTCAGAGGTTCAAAAAAGCCTAGTTTTCTGAATGTGTACGCGGGTTGCAGTGAGACAAGGAGCATACATACACAAGCTACAGTGATCCAGGGCATGTACATATGCGTTTTGAAGGAGAGAAGGACGTGTACAGTTGGGAAAGACATGGAATATTTGAATAAGTGTTGGTGCCAAGTTTATGAAGTCTGAAGCAATTCCTAGATCAACATTCTATAGGTTCAGATATGTTACAGAGATTATGGTATGGGTAAATATTGTCTTGATTTTCTCATGGCATGGTGAATTCTTGATGCATTATTTTTATGGTTATATTGATGTATGAATATGGTAGTTGATTGGTTGAGTAGTTTAGTTATGTTATGTTTGAGAGATATCCATGATCTATGATGGTGTATGGTCAAGGAGCATGCATATGTTGTTGGATAGTATTGGATATGGCTTTGTTTAAGCTATTGTACAAATTGGGCAGTGATAGGAAGTTTGCAGTAACAAGTCACAAGTTAATGTGACAGAGACAGAAATAATTTGAAGGGAAGAAGTTGTGAAGTTTTAGAAACCCTAGCTTTTGAAGGTGTACACAGAATGACAGTGGGCCAGGGTGTGTACATATGTGTTCTGCAGTATAGGTAGGTCACATACATATGTGAGTTGTAGTATAAACATGCCACGTACCTATTTATAGATTGGATTTTATCTACAAGCTAAGTCTTGTACTTGAGGATTGAATTCCCCTTCTCAGTTGGTGCTGAGATTTGTAGATTGAGTCTTGCATTGAGAGTTGGTGCTCTTGTCGAGTTCTTTCTCTATTCTGTTGTTTCTGAAAAATCCCCAAGGATTGTAGTCTGTAATATAAAAGAAACTTATACATACATATTTTGTTCCTTGTGTTCCTTTTGGTGATGGCTTATTGATGATGTTTTCTGCTGAGATATGTTTACATATAACTTGTTATAAATGAAAGTAATGAATGATGAGTAAATGTTAATTGCTAACTAGGTATTTTTGTAGATTAGAAAGAAGAGACTTACAATGATTCACCCCCCCCCTCTTAGTGTGGTCAGTGTGTCCAACAACATGCTACCCAAATAAAGACAAACACCCATGCCCAATCTCTTCATGTTGCAATATTCTTTTCTACACAATCCTCTAAATGAAAGAAATTTCTCAACTCGCCTCCTTTTTTCAAGTCACCTCAACACAACTCAACATCTTTGATGAGTGTGGCCAACATTGCTACACTCCTCAAACATCCCAAATGAACTATCCAAAGCGCTCCAAGTAGGATGAGTTACCTGAAAGAGCTTCTATACCTTAGGCATGTCCAAACCAATACTCTTTCGACCTCAACTAACAACAACCTATGGATCTTGGAGTCATCACACAATCATCCAAAAGTCACCAAGGCATGCTCTGCCTCATTCAATATCCCATATTAAAGTTGAGGGACCACCACCCAAGTCACTTGGTGTTCATTTTTCCCGTTCAGGTTGACTGTCAAAAATTCCTTGTTGGCTCCTTTTTTGACTCCATCTGTCTCTTGGAACAAAACTACCTCGCACCTCCTACAAGTGTCCAAACTCTGGAACTGTAGTCATGACTGTCAAGTTATCGCATGACCCAATTAAATTGGCTAAGGAACTGTTATATCCTTAATTTCTACCCTATATGATAGAGAGGAATCCATAATAATATGTAAGCCAAAATGCACATTTTTCCTAATATTTGAGCACTTTTGGAGATCCTCGTTAGAAACATAGTAGAAAACAAGCGAGGATTATCACATGTCACTAGTATCTCAACATGCGAGGATCCTCACAGGTCACAAGTAGCTCAACAAGAGAGGATCTATAAAACTTCTATATTTGAGGAGTTACGAGGTGCTAGGTGAGGGATGAGTTGTATCTTCGTGTCAAGGGCCTAGGAACTCACATAATTTGAGTCTCTAGTGGTTTCTAAAAGATATATAAGCTCTCCCAAGCATCCTCCAAAGAGATATATAACAAAACAAAGTATTGGGAAAATGGGGGATAATTCATAAGTATTGTTATGTTGTTCAATTGTAGAGGTAATTGTTCCATCCATCACAGCCATAAGTTAGAGGTGCCTAGTCTGACTAAGAAGTTAAGGGAGGATCAAGGAGAAAGTAGTCAAGGAAAGATGCATCTTCATAAAGTTATGAAGTTGTATTCACTCTCTATTTTTTAATCAATAGATCATTAGTTTTCCCGTGATATATTTGTATTCCATTATGCAAATGTTTAGATCTTATTCATTCTATCATAGATATGAATAGAATTAAAATAGATCTATGATTCTAATACCAAGTAGAGAGGTAGAGAGGTATTTCTTATCTTTTGTATGCATGAAGCAGGTTGTGGAGCTTGGAGCTAGAGTTTCAGGTCTGCAAAAACAAGGATTTACAAAGGAAAACCTGAAGATAAATGTATGCAATCTCAACCACTCCTTAGGATAGTGATGAATCCATGTGTTTGAATCTAGATCTAGAGAAACCATAGGATTCTAAACCCTCTTATGTTTAGGATAACTAGGATAATATTAGGGATATTTTTTTTATCATTTAGTGAGATTCCTGTGAGCATTTGTCCCATTACAGAATTGGTGAGTCCACTGGGGAAAAATTCTTCTCTAGTTTGTGTTTCTTTGCCAATCCTTTCCTCTGTTGATTGTGGTTTGATTTTTATTTTCATCTATCTATTAATTCATATTCTAGATCCAGTAGATCTGAGAGATATGATACAAATTTGGAAAACCTGGAACATATCCATCTTTCTTAAAAATAAAAAATCTTTTAGGTCATTGCTTGTTGCATCATAAGCATCCCACGCGGACCCTTTCTCGTTGATAGGCCTGTGTCCTATGAGGATCTATAAAAACTGCATATTTGTAGAGAAAAACCAAGAACTTTGAGGTTAAGTCTGTCCTCTTAACAATAGGGTTTTGCAGTGTTCTGTTTTGATTTGGTATTGTCTCTGTTTGAGTGTTTTTGGTCACACAAGTTGCTTTCAAGTATTATAAGAATGCATTTATGTGGTTTGATTTCCATTTCTTGGATAGGTTATATTTTTTTCTAATATTTTCAGTGAGATTGGGAAAATAACCCAATATATCCGAAGATATCTAGTTGTTTTTGTCATTGGTTTCATGGCCTGTCCTTGTGTACCTATTGCCCATAGCTAGATCTTCCCCTCTAGGTGAGTTTTGAGTGTGATATTTGTAGAGACATTGGAGTGGGATTATACAACCTCATTTCTAATTTCCTACAACCCATTTGCTTTTTGTTTCTTGTTGGTTTCTCTTTTGCATTCCTTTCTTTCTTAGATCAAGAATATTTTTTGCAATACAATTGGAAAATAACCAAAAAAGACAAAAAGTTTGTTGCATGCTTGATTTCCTTTGAATAACTAGTGAAGAGAATTCATTAGGAGCATTGTTGGTTTCAAATATGAAGTGATTGTTGGTTTCTTGGTGTGTGTGAGGTTAGTTTTAACTTTTCAAAGAAAAAGGAAAGTCGCTTCCGCTCCCTTAGCTAGATTTCATTGAAGTGAAAATTTCTCATCATCATTATTGCATTGTTTGGTTGGGTCAAGAGTCCAAACATCAAAAAAGTTTCATCCACTACCCTTGGAATTAAGAAACAACCATAAAAAGAAAATACGTAACCTAAAATTCATTAGACATCTTTCTTTTTATAGTGAAACAACATTAGCTATGCTTAGGGCCTTGGATTAGGATTGAAGAGTAAACTCTCCTAGGACACAAAATGAAACTTAGTAGTCATTAAAGAGTGTTAAATCCATTCTTGGAACCAATGTGTTAGGATCCTCTTCTAACACGGGAGTTAAGCACAAGGTCCCATCGTGGAAAGTAGGGAGATTACCCCTCTCTGCTTGTTTGATTGTTTGTGATACCCCTCTTTGATTGATAGGCATACAAGGATTTCATTCATTAATGCCTTCGAAAGATTAAGGATTTTTTACACTACCCTTATGTGTGGTCATACCTCCAATTCTTCACCCGACCATTGATTATTAGGTGGAAGCCTTAGTGACCTTTTCTGGGGAGCTACAAATGTGACTATAGGTGGGACATGCCTATAGTACCTGGGACAAACATTCATTCATGGTCTTAGTTCCCCCGGAGGGTGCCCACCTTTATAAAGGGTTCTTGGACTTGTCAAGGCTATTTTGCGTGGATCATTGTAATTTCTCCTCACACCTTTGATAGTCAATCTTGCGGGGACTTCATTTCCCCCATAGGGTTGGTTTTCGGAAGGTCCCTAAGCCAATTTTCTTTCTTTCTGTTATCCTAGATTTGATTAGGTGTGTTCTCTTTGAGTCTAAGTCTAGCTCGTCCATAGGTTAAATTGTGTTTGTATTTGAACATAGTATATTCACCGTGGTTGAACTACAAGCCATTGGGGAGGAACAACCACCTATCGAGAAACGTGAGATAGTTGATGAATAATTTGAAGGGATTGAAAATTTGGTTCAATGAGACTAGTTTAGTAGAGGTAGAAGTGGTAGATGAATGTCCTCCACAAAATTTTGATCCTCCTTTGACTAAACCAGACACACCTCTACTTGTCCAAGTGAGGGAAATGTTTTGTGCACATTTCTCTTTGTTTAGTCATCCTACCACCATTTTAGGAATGAGTGTTTCATCTAGTGTAGCTAAGACTACAAGCCCATCCTCAAGTGGGACATGGGGAAATCCCCTAGGGAGCATCCCAGTGATGTCTACGTTTCCACCCGTTAGCTCCATTGGACCTACACCATCCATACCATTTTCTATTGGTCTCTCGATTAGGATGATGTCATCTATGTCATCCTCTCCATCCGTTAGCATACCTAGCATCAATATTCCCATCCCATCCACATCGATGCCCACTTTTGGATTATTTTCTAGTGGGGAGTTGAGCTTTAGTTTCAACATGGGAAGTGGAGCTTCTTCCAACTCCACCAATCCTCTACGTGGACCGACATGATCAAGTGCGGGTACAACTTTTGGGTGGAATATGTCTAGTGGTTTTGGGGTTATCCTTGGTCAGGCTGGGGGAAAAAATACTTCATGAGGATTTAACTTCCCATGGGTTAGCACACATTTCCTTGGGGGCACATCCCTTGGGGGAAATTTTTCACCATGGGGTGGTTTTCCCTTTGTTAACACATCCAATCCTGGGAATTTCTTCCCTAGGAATAGCTTTGGGAACATTTTTCCTGGAGGGTCCACATTTCCCACTGGGGGAAACCCCCTTGGGGGAATATTTGGTTCTAGGAGAATTCATTCTCCTTGAAGTTCCCCCATTCCTGGAGGCACTCACTCTTCAACAACTCCTCAACCCTCCAGTAGTACAAATATAGAGGGACCACAAGGTCCATCTGGGACAGCATAGACTTCACCTCCCTCCTAATATTCATTTTCACCGTTGCCTTTCAAAATCTCCACTTGATTAGAAGTTTTCTTCTATTTACTTTTATCCTTTTTATTTCATCTAGGTTTTAGAGATGGAGTAGATGGTATTGCATTCACCTCAGAGGTTTGAATAAGAGAGGAAGGAGGGTTGGGTTGAACAAAAGTCTATGTCGTAGATGGGGTAGAAGTCTAAAGATGAATGACATGTTTTTCCAGTTCGTTGTGTGGCAGACTGAATTTTTAAGGAACCAATGATGTCATCAGCATGAATGTCATATGATGGTTTTGATTGATCACTTGACATACGAGGAGCATGTGGGATTAAGTCATATAAGGCACCAAATTGGAAATAAACCAAATCTATATATTGAGCACGACTAATATCCTTCTCTTCAATGACAACACATCCCATCGCAAAATATCTAGCAATGGGTGGTAAGAGGGAATTTTTGAACCATTCTGCCAATAACTGGTTCAGAATGGTAGCTTTGATTAACCATCTTCACTGCCTCCACTCATGAATATGATGAAAAATATGAGTGGAAGTGGATTACAGAAGGGAGGTCAAAAACTACGTACCGATTTCATATCTAATCGACAATTGAAAATGGGTTAATAATTCCATCACAAGTAAATTAAATTCATTGAAGAAACCTCGTGGTAATTCAACAACCACTTAGCTGCTAAGCTCGTAATATTTCGTTGGAAAATACTTAAGAGAACATAATCATCCATTATTGAGTTCGATGAACACCAAATATGGAATGTCGTAACATGGTTATTGGGGTCTTCCCCAAGTTTTCCATCAAAATTAAGAATATCGGATGGCAACTTGGCAGGAATTACTGTCCAGAATGGAGAATGTATTATGGGATCATTCATCAATCTTGACAAATATGGAAGGTCCATATTCATCAATATGTTGATCACCTGCATCCACACAAAAACATCTGATCAACCACATAATCCATCAAAAAACATAAAATATACAAAACATCACAACCCCTTAGCCTGCCCACAGTGTGTGGCGTTCCCCCAGACAGTTGGGAACATGTGTGCACTTGTTCTTTGTATAGCTACATAATAATGTATAGCTGTCTGACAAACAACCATGCATGATTTCACAACTGTTAGTCAGACAGACGCATATTTCATGTGTGTCTGTCTATCCCACCCTCACGCCCACATGCATGGTTATGTCAAGCATAGTCGAACATTATGTGTGGGAAATGGGGTTATAATTGTGCACATATGCGAGGTTATTCCCCCTTTTCTCACACACTTGTGGGCCCCTACCCTTAAAACCCCCCATATGGCCCTTCGTACAACCCCAACTTACAAACTATGAATTTCACAAGGTGCGGGATGATAGGACTACTAACCTGTCTCTCACCACTCTCGGATCAGTATCCTCATGCTCCCGTAATCCTGAAAACTCCTCACAACTATCTCGTCTGCTCAACAATAGTGAGAGGTACAAATGAGGTGGCATTGTGGGCCCACCATCCATATATATCCCCTTTATCCAAACTTCCACACTTTGTTATAGGAGCCCAAAGCCTCCATTTTTCGATCTGTTCTCATCCACGAGATCATGATATCACCATCTACACATTCACATTCTCTGAGTTATCATCTGCACTGGGCCCTGGAGGAGAATTATTCTCACACCATGTTCAGGTACACATGCTCACTTTCAATTTTAATCAAATAACTGTCCTATATTCTTTATCATCAGATATTTTTTATGTCGAGTATTTGGTTTCATGTGTGCAGGTACTTGTTCAGCAAGCTCAAAGGCCCTTCAAGTATATGTTCAACACTGGCATGTAGTTTCTCCCTCTGTTAACAATTGCATATCCCAGTCACACCCTCTGAAATTTACCTTTAGGATACCTACATTCAGCTCTGCAGTATCTTCACCTCTGTGACATTTTGGTACTGTTATCTGATAACACTCTCCCCCACATGAGTTGTCCCATTCATAGTTCCCCTTGGAAACATTGACACTAATGTTGATTTCAGCCCCTAGGTATGGGATTCCCAATAGTATTATGCACTTTCAAGAATGAACCCCATACTTATTCTCATCATATTGCTAACATTTCCAACGGACTCCCAAGTCATATCATCTTGGTTCTATTGACTACATCTCCGCAGTTTCATTATCCCTCCATCTCATCCACCATCAGTTTTCCCATCTGCGGATTTTCCTCCATCCATTTACCTAATACAAAAACCCACCCATGGGCCCCCCACCCTCCACCAGTTCTCTTTCACAAACTTGCACCCTTAATTAGGCCAAGCCATCTTTCACTGGGGCACCTGTTTCTTTATCTATAAACTGAACCCAAATTATTCTTTACTTATTTGGTAATTGTATAAAGCCTTTTTTTCCAGCATATACATAGATTTTTCGTCGTCATCCTTGATTGCATTATTTTCCATGGAAAAGAAACCAATGTCACTCTTGGTTGGGGAATCCACCCTTTTTTCACATTGACATCGTTAACAAACCCCAAGTATCCCAAGTCCATGTACCCATGATCTCTGAGTTTTCCCACTTTGTTAGCCTCTGGCACAATTTAACCTCATATCTAGTCATCCCCCTGACACTAGATCCAATTTTATGGTTGCTTCCAGTCATCCTTCAAAATTCCCCAACCAAGGGCAGTCTTGAGTCCCACAACATCTTGAATTTGTTCATGTTACTCGTCAGTACTTGATATCACCTATTACTCAATGGATTTCAAGAATCCCTTTGCTTCTTGGCTTTGCATCTCCCTTTCTGTCGACATCAACATAGTTTCCAGAAGGGTAGCACTATCTTGACTCTCATTACCTTTTCAATGAGGAGTCTCAAATGACACAGACAAAATCATCATTTCTTTCTGATTTCGGTGACCCCCATAACATTTGAATTCAACAAACTCTCATGTTAATATGGGTCTTACTATGCAACTATTGTAGTTGCTTCATAGTATCCAAAGACCTCTGAATTTGTTAGGACATCAATGCCTATGAGTCATCGACAATTATGACAGTCATCCTTGAATCACTTCAAAGCTCGTTCACCATTTAGAACTATCATTTGTCATTATCAACCGCCCCCAAGGGTGCCACAGTTATCTACATCAACATACATCATCGGTTACAGTCCCGCATTTTTGTTTCATGACACGAGAATGGGGCATGCCTGCCTTGTTTGTACACATATTTTATTTTTTCTCCCTAGAGAAAGGTTTGGGTCCCACAGTTTTCCCTCTCTCTCTGGCGGATCACTCTTTCAGTTCCTCTCTTCACTCTTCCTTACAATGGCACTCTCAGAAAAATAAACATTGATGTATTTTGGCTATACGTATGTTCCTAATCTCACACATCAGGGGGGATTTGTTATCACTGAAAAATCATCCGCAACATTGCACACAATGGTTGAAGAAAAACATCAATGCCAGCAACAATTATCCCACCTACAACACCAAAATCCATCAAAAGACAGAAAACTATATACTTGGTTCAAAAATCAAAGTGCACAAATTCACCAAAGGGAGTGCACGTACAGTGCCCAGAATGCACAGGCCTCAATGCGCATTTTGTGCAATATGCACAACTGTCTATGAGAAAATCCACACACTCCTATGAATGACACATTTATGAATCTTTTCAGCCCCTCAACCACTTCTAGTCCGACCCCCAGCACAATTTGAAACTCATATCTAAGATAAATCTAGCTTAGAGGTTGGTCAAGGGATAGGAAGTGCCCTAAAAGGCCCCTTGTTCACACTATGAACCAATTATATCTTTCCATGAATAGATTCCATAAATATGTGCCATGGGTGTGCTAAGAAAATAAGAACTTCAAGGTATTTTCAAGGAAATATTTGAACACTCTATTCATTAGGCACAAAAATATAGTCGGTGCATTTTTCAAGTCAAATGGAACCACCACAAATTCATAGTGTCCATACCTTGTCCAAAAGGATATTTTTCTAGTATATTCTTCTTTGATTCTCACTTGATCATATTATGATCTCATGTCAATCTTGGAGAATATCTTTTCTCCCTTCAGCTGATCAGAAAGATCATCAATTCTTGGAAAATGATATTTGTTCTTGACTGTAACTTTGTTTAGTTGTCTGAAGTAAATACACAACCTCAACGTTCCATCTCTTTTATTAAAAAAAATAACCGGGGATCCCCAAGGAGAAACAATTGGGTGTATGTACCCCTTCTTTAACAACTCTTCTAGTTGCATTTGCAATTCTTCTAGCTCTGGTGTGCTCATTTTGTAGGGAGTTTTGGACACTGTTGAAACTCCAAGGATTAAATCAATAGAAAAATATGTTGAGGAAAAGGTATGGAGAGCCTTACTCAAGAAATTTTAGATCTTGTCGAGCTAAGGAAAGATAGTTGGGAATGTCACCCGACATTTATAGCCAAAGAAAAACAATCACCTAATCCGCAAGTATTAACTACAAGGGGCCAAGGCTAGTTTGTTTTATATATTATATGTAATTGTGCAAAAAATAAATAAACTGAAACAGAAATTACATAAGTGTGTACATGGAGATAAAAACAAAAAATGAACCAGATCATCAAAATACATATGTGAGACCAAAATAAAAAAACTGATTTTTGTATCGATTTCATTTTGAAATACAAGACAAAATTCTCTTTACAAACCCCTACGAGGGTAGGGACCAAAGTCAGATTTAGAAGCCTTTGATGGGAACCATACAAAAAGAATCTAATAGAAAAATAAACTGAAGCTAAAGATATGGATCAGCTTTCCACAAAATGTTGTCACTTGACTCTGCAAAATATTCTTTATCAGTCATAAAATTTAATTTATAAACAAACAAGAACACATAGATTGCCAAAGATAAATCATACACCTTCAAAAGAAGCTGCTGAAATATATGATTCAGCTTTGAATCATGCTTCCTTCAATAAGACCGTGTTGTCATCAAGATGGTTAAGCCTTCTATTAAACTCAGAATTAACGAAAGATGAAAGTATCTCACTAGTATAGAGAAAACCTTATGGTTGAAGTTCTCCTTCTATTTTCTCTTTGTTTGTCTCTTCATTTGATTGATCTTTTATTCCTTCTCAATAAGTTATGGCAGTTTAAATACCTTTCTTTAGTTAAGCCTAATTAGCTTAACTTATTAGTTGAGACAAATAATAATAATACATATAAATAAGGGTCTAATTAAATAATAACTAAATAGGTGGGACCCCTTGTGACTCCCATTTATTTATTTTAATAATCATCAAACATGAAATATAAAACTCAATTATTTGATTCGAATATCCTCCTTGTAACTCTTGTTCCCATATTTATGATAAAATATTTAAATATCAACAAAATATAATATGACCATAACCAAAAATAGTTTTATATCCATGTTGTCCAAAAAAACTGCCTAAATATATGCTTGTTGTCCAAAAAATTGTCAAAGTAAAAGATTGTCCTCAAAATAGAAAATAACATTAATCATCATTAAAAATTGTATTTATTGTGAGAAGTATTTGGCCTCTTTTCACTGTTGTCCTCTTTTGATATTTGTATTGCATCCTTAGGCTGATTGGAACCTTGAGGCTGGACTGCACTGATAACATGAGAACATTTTTGAAGTTGTTTGCCGGATAATCCACAGTTGGTGTCATTTTTGTCAACGTTTCGAATCCGAATCAGGATTCATCATCAGGACTAATCGTCGTGATGATGAATCCTGATTCGGATTCGAAATGTTGACAAAAATGACACCAACTGTGGATTATCCGACAAACAACTTCAAAAACATGAGAACAATCATCTTTAAGATGGAGACATGAAGACACAGATGCGGAGGACTCTTTAGATGATTTGGAGGCAGTGGCCACTCTTTTTCCTTTATCTTTCTTAGGCTTGGGAACATCAATTTTAATCCTCTTACTAGCATGAGAGGACTGCACAGGTGAGACAACATGATCAACTTTGGGATTTTGATTTTTTTCCGGTGGAGGATGGGGTAATGAAAAAGACGTAGTAGGCCAACCATGGTGATGAACAACATGCTAATGGAAAATATCTTTCCAACCATCATTGTAAGGTGGTTTGTGTTGCATAGACACATGAGGGTGAACATGGATCCTAGAAAAATTTTGATGTGGTTGGAAGGGTGTTCTCTCAGGTCGGGGCTGGAGGATCCCACGACCAACTAGGTTAAAGAATCTGGCTTGAAAGAGATGGTTTAATTCTTGTGTATCAACATCAAAATGTATTGAAAATAGAGGCCTTATATGACCCTTCTGCCAATTTACTCTACCTCTATTGCCTCTTCCATTACTGCCTCTGCTAAATAAGCTCATCCTGAAGAAATATTCCAACATGTCATGAAAAAATATTAATAATCCATACATTAATACTCTACCTAAATATAATAAAAAGGTTGGCTCTATTATTCACCACATAAGCACATGCAATCCATCCATCAACATTTTAAAACTCGACAATCAATCGCTATTTGAACAGGGAGAGATAGGGCTATTGGGAAGATCAGGGATTTATAATGTGTGAAAAAATGGTAGCATGGATGGAAGAAAACAACAAATAGTGTTCAAGAAATGAAGAAGTAACAAAGACTGTATCCATATTCAAACTTCAAACACCAGTCATCAGCTAGCTTTTCTCTTTTGTCATTAATAATTTTTCTTTCCAAAAAGATTTTAAATTTCATAATAATAGAACATGGAAGGTTATAAATGTATTTGGGAAGGCGAGGGGGATATAATGAGAGAAAAATGGTATAATGAAAGGGAAAAACAAGTATTGTTCTATTATATGCAATGATATCAAAAAATGCTATCACCATCAATAAAAGAATTGCCAAAACTTTTCTCTAATTCATAAATTAAATCCAAAACACAGTTGTTCAAAACTCCAGGAAATTTCCAAGAATGTTAGTTGTACAACCTTTATTTCATTTATTCATAAAGATTTTATAATAGACTATTAACAGAGTCATTCCAACCATTAAAACCAACTAAATCAAGCGCGCAATGGGGGCTGAGAGCATAATGCAAGCCAACAATTCTTCAATCTACAACGCTGGTATCACAATCTTAAATAAGTGTTGTTTAAATAGACTGGGTTCAAAACCCATGTGAAACTGGTGTTCATTTATTTTATCATTATACAGTTTTCAAAATCGACCAAAAACACTCGTGGATAATCAACAAACGAAACCATATTTAATTCAATTAACAAATCTTCCCACTATCAGGTTATTCTCTTACAACATAAATAAAAACCAGAGTTCAAAACTCATAATTTCCATACATAAATAAAAGAATTGAGGTCTGGGTGAATGCAAAGGTGAAACCTTCACAAAGGGTTTGTACCAAAAAAAAAAAAATTAACCATCTCTTAACACATCACTTTCCACAGACCTATTCACAGACCTCTCATGGTTGCCACAAGGAAAATACATGATACATCTACAAACATTTGGTAGGTAGTTGGAAGGAGCTATAAATATCCCATGACTATGTAATAGTACTAAGAAAACAACTAATTCTTGTTTCATAGAGAATAGAAACCCTTTAATTTTAGTTACCAAATATGAGTGAAACCCGAACAATATTTTCCATAATTATTTGCTAACCAGAATAGTAACAGAGAAACACATATTCTGCATGCAATTCCATCCAAACAGAAAGAAAATTTCAACCATTAATCATCTTGAACACTTAAATGCCAACAGGGAGAAACTCGACTTTAAATTCCATTACACAGTTGATACCCACATGCATTCATTAAAACATTGGAAAAACATAGTCTGTAAGCAAATAGAAGATCCAACCTCAAGACTTTATTCAGAGAGGAGCTATATTTTTATGTAGGAGCATCACTCCACTTCACCAAATGCATCAACACGCAAAAACGCAATTGAGAAAGGGAGAGGCATTAAACCTCCCATTTTTTTTTTAAATTGAAATAATCCTATACATATTTTCATGTTGTAAGGCTGTAAATGTCAGGCCATAACTTTGTACAAGTAGTGGTTGGATTTCCTTAAAGGGTTTCTTGTAGCAGGCCTATATCGTAGTCAGGTCTGGGAAAACATTCATGAAACTTCAATGTAATAGATGCGGTTAGGTGAGAGAGGACGAGCTCGCAGAACCCCTCTTTTGTAAAGGAGATCTTGTATCAGATTTCAGAAGGAGAATGATAGAGGGAGAATGATAGAGAGTCTTAGGAGACTCAAGAGGTAGAATAGTTTCGAGAGAGAGAGAGAGAGCTTGAGAGAACTAGGACTATGTTACAGTCCAATTTTTGTAAACATCTATATAGACACACAAAGATAATAGAAAATAATTTTTTCCTGCATATAGTGTGTTTATGTATTTGTGTCCATTTTATGTTTTTATGCATTTTCATGGTTTGAATGTGTAACTGGTGAAGTATTGCATGAGTTTCAATTGTTTCTCATCTTTGAGTTTCCGAGTGCAAGGAGTGCACACATTCCGCAAAGAATGCGCTGACAAAGGTTTAACCTCAAGGGAAATCTCATGAGGGATATCGTTTAATATTCATCGGTATAAGTGCAAGGAGTGCATGGGAAGAACTCTTTATCGAGTTCAGAGAGAAGAGTAGTTACTAAGAACTCTGTAGAGCTCTTCCAGGTGAGCATTGAGTCAGTGCAAGTGTGCATAGAAGAACTCCATGTTGAGTTTAGGAGAAACAGAGTTATTGAACACTCTATGAGGAAAATATCTGGAATGAGTGCATCGAGCAGAAGAACGCCAGGAGGGAGAGAAGTATTTCTTGTTCAAGAAATCCTTCGGACTCAGAGTTTGATGAAATCCCAAGAACGCAAGGTGTGTGTGGGAGGTCGAAATCTTTGAGGAGATCAAGATTAGAAGGGATAAGAGAAGAAGCACGCATGATATAGACTTATTCTAAGTCCATAAGATTAGAAGAGATAACACTTTCAGAAGTGTAAGAGAGACCCAAAGGATTCGGGTTCGCGAAAGGAAGGTCAAAGGTTGAGACCTTTCGAACATTGACAAAATATTCTAAGTCGAGAGAAGGTGGAAGCTCAGGAGGAGGAGCGACAACAATTGTCTGATCGGTTGTAGTGAAGAACCTGGATCATTAGATCTACATCCAACAAACAGAGGGAGCACAAGGGAAAGAACGGATCCCATCCATTGGATCTGAGTGTGAAGGGCCAACAATCATCTGATTAGAGGAAGGTGCACGAGTCTTAATGCTCGTATGCATGGCGGAAAGAATCTCTCAAGGTTTGAAACTTGATATTTCCGAAGCACAGAGAGTCGAAGGGCCAGAACGGATCTAGAATGTTGGATCTAGAGGGGATATGTGTCAACGGTCCGGGTGATCCAGGATGAAAATGAAATTTTTATCGTTGAAACACTCAAAGTCTGAAGAGACGAAGAGCCTGGAGTCGTCGATCTGTGAGGGGACACTTGTCATTAAATCATGAGCTCTGGAGAAAGTTATGCTGGAGTTTTAATTTTGAGAACTAAAATAGATGAAGCCCGAAGAGCCGAAGAGCTGAAGTGTCGAAGACCCTAAGATATTCTGGACCGTCAAATCTAGAAGGGCACGTGGCAAAAGATTGTTAATCCCTAATATTGGCTCATTACCCCTTAATTGGGGCATATTAGATTAGTAATGATATTTTATTTATGTCAGCTTTAGGCCATTAGTTGTAATTTAGATTAGTAATGTTATTTTAATTATATCGGCTTTAGGCCATTATTTGTAATTATACCTCCTA
>JASDQU010737058.1:58350-87767 GCA_032191745.1 Picea mariana | reverse complement strand
TCACAACGATCTCAATCCATGTAAAGGTCTCCCCTTACCTTGCTACACTATGAAATCACCCCAAATCAAAGTCATCCATGACAGCTTGACTCCACTATCCACCTCATGGCACAATTAGCCAATCTACCCCAAAAAATAAATGTTTCGGCTGCCTTTTTCTTCCTCACTACTTCGTCAACCAACCATGTTGTTGTGTCTACCTCTCTATTCCTTGGAATGGTTAATATTCACCCTCAACCATGTGTTGCGTTATGTTGTCATTGATGACAAAGGATTAATGTCAAGGCATTGATGTCTTGTCATAGTATCATTGATGTATTGATCGATGGTCTATATTGTTAGTGATATAACTGATGTCAAAGGATTGATGTTGTCATGGGTTGATGTTCCACATATATTGATGTCAAGTGATGTCATAGTAATGTGTTGGTTGATAGGAAGAAGTTTTATCATTGATGTCATGTCATGGCTGATAGGAAGAACCAAATGGATGAACTCACAAGTGGTCCCCTTATGGTGAAAGCCCTCACGGGAAGACACTTTGTGGAATCCAAATTGTTAAGTGGTTGAATCATCCCAACAATGTGGTTATGGAACCCAAGTTTGATTGATTAATAATGTAATGAAAATCAATGAATTTATTGGTGAGACTATTCTATATGGATAGTGCTTTCCATGCCATTTTCGATGATATGTGTAATGTCACATAACTCCTCATGGTTAGAGAATTATGTCCATGTGAACATGGAGAACCCTCATGTGTTGTCTAGAAGCCTCTAAAAGGTCAAAGAAGTCAAACTATTCTAGAATATCCTAGAAGAAAGTTGACTAGTCAAAGTGGTTAATCATGGGTTAAGTGGTTGCAACACAAAAATAATAAAAAATAATTTAGTTGCAACTATAAGTGGAGAATTTATTATTTGTAGCAAAGTGGGTTAGAAGTGGACAAATTGTTAGAAGTGGACAAATTGTTAGAAGTGCGTTAACTCTAAAAGAAAGAAATTGGGTTAAGTTTCTTAGATGATAAACCCTAGAAGAAGCTACTTGAAAAGTATAAATAAGAGAGCAAGAGTCTCTTATGAGCAATTTCTTCTTGAGCATATGGAAGATGTATTTTGGTGAAAGATTTCTTGCAGGTACTCATGGTCACATCAAAATTTTTGTAAGTCTGAGATTTTGATGGTGAAAGTTTTAGAGGTTCAGAAAAGCCTAGTTTTCTGAATGTGTACACGGGTTGCAGTGAGCCAAGGAGCATACATACACAAGTTGTAGTGAGACAGGGCACATACATACGCGTGTTGAAGGAGAGAAGGATGTATATAGTTGGGAAAGACATGGAAGATTCGAATAAGTGTTGGTGCCAAGTTTATGAAGTCTGAAGCAATTCCTAGATCAACAGTCTACAGGTTCAGATATGTTACAGAGATTATGGTATGGGTAAATATTGTCTTAATTTTATCATGGCATGGAGAATGCTTGATTCATTATTTTTATGGTTATATTGATGTCTGAATATGGTAGTTGATTGGTTGATAGTTCTGTTATGTTTGAGAGATTTCCATGATCTATGATAGTGTATGGTCGAGGAGCATGCATATGTTGTTGGATAGTATTGGATATGGTTTTGTTTTGGCTATTGTACAAATTGGGCAGTGACATGAAGTTTGCAGTAACACGTCACAAGTTAATGTGACAGAGACAAAAATAATTTGAAGGGCAGAAGTTGTGAAGTTTTAGAAACCCTAGTTTCTGAAGGTGTAAGCAGGATGACAGTGGGCCAGGGTGTGTACATATGTGTTTTGCAGTATAGGTAGGTCACATACATATGTGAGTTGCAATATAAATAGGCCACGTACCTGTTGACAGATTGGATTTTATCTACAAGCTAAGTCTTGTACTTGGGGATTGCATTCCTCTTCTCAATTGGTGTTGAGATTTGTAGGTTGAGTCTTGCATTGAGAGTTGGTGCTCTTGACGAGTTGTTTCTGAAAAATCCCCAAGGATTGTAGTCTGTAATATAAAGGAAACTTATACATACATATTTTGTTCCTTGTGTTCCTTTTGGTGATGGATTATTGATGATGTTCTCTGCTGAGATATGTTTACATATAACTTGTTATAAATGAAAGTAATGAATGATGAGTAAATGTTAATTGCTAACTAGGTATTTTTGTAGAGTAGAAAGAAGAGCCGTACAATGATTCACCCCCCCCTCTTAGTGTGGTCAGTGTGTCCAACACCATGCTACCCAAATAAAGACAAACGCCCATGCCCAATCTCTTCATGTTGCAATATTCTTGTCTACACAATCCTCTAAACAAAGGAAATTTCTCAACTCGCCTCCTTTTTTCAAGTCACCTCAACACAACTCAACATCTTTGATGAGTGTGTCCAACATTCCTACACTCCTCAAACATCCCAAATGAATTGTCCAAAGCGCTCCAAGTAGGATGAGTTACCTGAAAGAACTTCTATACCTTAGGCATGTCCAAACCAATACTCTTTCGACCTCAACTAACAACAACCTATGGATCTTGGAGTCATCACAAAATCATCCAAAAGTCACCAAGGCATGCTCTACCTCATTCAATATCCCATATCAAAGGTGAGGGAACACCACCTAAGTCACTTGGTGTGCATTTTTCCTTTTCAGGTTGACTGTGAAAAATTCCTTGTCGACTCCTTTTTTGACTCTATCTGTCTCTTGGAACAAAACTACCTCGCACCTCCTACAAGTGTCCAAACTCTAGAACTGTAGTCATGACTGTCAAGTTATCGCATGACCCAATTAAATTGGCTAAGGAACTGTTATATCCTTAATTTCTACCCTATATGATAGAGAGGAATCCATAATAATATGTAAGCCAAAATGCACATTTTTCCTAATATTTGAGCACTTCTGGAGATCCTCGTTAGAAACATAGTAGAAAACAAGAGAGGATTATCACATGTCACTAGTATCTCAACATGCAAGGATCCTCACAGGTCACAAGTAGCTCAACAAGAGAGGATCTATAAAACTTCTAGATTTGAGGAGTTACGAGGTGCTAGGTGAGGGATGAGTTGTGTCTTCGTGTCAAGGGCCTAGGAACTCACATAATTTGAGTGTCTAGTGGTTTCTAAAAGATCTATAAGCTCTCCCAAACATCCTCCAAAGAGATATATAACAAAACAAAGTATTGGGAAAATGGGGGATAATTCATAAGTATTGTTATGTTATTCAATTGCAAAGGTAATTGTTCCATCCATCACAGCCATAAGTTAGAGGTGCCTAGTCTGACTAAGAAGCTAAGGGAGGAGCAAGGAGAAAGTAGTCAAGGAAGGATGCATCTTCATAAAGGTATGAAGTTGTATTCACTCTTTGTTTTTTAATCAATAGATCATTAGTTTTCCCCTGATATATTTGTATTCCATTATGCAAATGTTTAGGTCTTATTCATTCTACATAGATATGAATAGAATTAAAATAGATCTATGATTCTAATCCCAAGTAGAGAGGTAGAGAGGTATTTCTTATCTTTTGTATGCATGAATCAGGTTGTGGAGCTTAGAGCTAGAGTTTCAGGTCTACAAAAACAAGGATTTATGAAGGAAAACCTGAAGATAAATGTATGCAATCTCAACCACTCCTTAGGATAGTGATGAATCCATGTGTTTGAATCTAGATCTAGAGAAACCATAGGAGTCTAAACCCTCTTATGTATAGGATAACTAGGATAATATTAGGGATATCTTTTTTATCATTTAGTGAGATTCCTATGAGCATTTGTCCCATTACATAATCGGTGACTCCACTGGGGAAGAATTCTTTTCTAGTTTGTGTTTCTTTGCCAATCCTTTCCTCTGTTGATTGTGGTTTGATTTTTATTTTCATCTATCTATTAATTCATATCCTAGATCTAGTAGATCTGAGAGATATGATACATATTTGGAAGACCTAGAACATATCCATCTTTCTTAAAAATAAAAAATCTTTTAGGTCATTGCTTGTTGCATCATAAGCGTCCCACGAGGACCCTTTCTTGTTGATAGGCCTGTGTCCTGTGAGGATCTATAAAAACTACATAATTGTAGAGAAAAACCAAGAACTTTGAGGTTAAGTCTGTCCTCTTAAGAATAGGGTTTTGCAGTGATCTGTTTTGATTTGGTATTGTCTCTATTTGAGTGTTTTTGGTCACACAAGTTGCTTTCAAGTATTATAAGAATGCATTTATGTGGTTTGATTTCCATTTCTTGGATAGGTTCTATTTTTTTCTAATATTTTCAGTGAGATTGGGAAAATAACCCAATATATCTGAAGATATCTAGTTGTCTTTGTCATTGGTTGCATGGCCTGTCCCTGTGTACCTATTGCCCATAGCTAGATCTTCCCCTCTAGGTGAGTTTTGAGTGTGATATTTGTAGAGACATTGCAGTGGGATTATCCAACCTCATTTCTAATTTCCTACAACCCATTTTCTTTTTGTTTCTTGTTGGTTTCTATTTTGCATTCCTTTCTTTCTTAGATCAAGAATATTTGTTGCAATAGAATTGGAAACTAACCAAAAAAGACAAAAAGTTTGTTGCATGCTTGATTTCCTTTGAATAACTAGTGAAGGGAATTCATTAGGAGCATTGTTGGTTTCAAATATGAAGTGATTGTTGGTTTCTTGGTGTGTGTGAGGTTAGTTTTAACTTTTCAAAGAAAAAGGAAAGTCTCTTCCCCTCCCTTAGCTAGATTTCATTGAAGTGAAAATTTTTCATCATCATTATTGCATTGTTTGGTTGGGTCAAGAGTCCAAACATAAAAAAAGTTTCATCCACTACCCTTGGAATTAAGAAACAACCATAAAAAGGAAAATACGTAACCTAAAATTCATTAAACATCTTTCTTTTTATAGTGAAACAAGATTAGCAATGCTTAGGGCCTTAGATTAGGATTGAAGAGTAAACTCTCCAAGGACACAAAATGAAACTTAGTAGTCATTAAAGAGTGTTAAATCCATTCTTGGAACCCTCCTGTGTTAGGATCCTAACACAGGAGTTAATCACAAGGTCCCATCGGGGAAAGTAGGGAGATTACCCCTCTCTGCTTGTTTGATTGTTTGTGATACCCCTCTTTGATTGCTAGGTATACAGGGGTTTCATTCATTAACGCCTTCGAAAGCTTAAGGATTTTTTACACTACCCTTACGTGTGGTCGGACCTACAATTGTTCACCCGGCCATTGATTATTAGGTGGAAGCCATAGTGACCTTTTCTGGGGAGCTACAAATGTGACTATAGGTGGGACATGCCTATAGTACCTGGAACAAACATTCATTCATGGTCTTAGTTCCCCTGGAGGGTGCCCACCTTTATAAGGGGTTCGTGGACCGGTCAAGGCTATTTTGCATGGATCATTGTAATTGCTCCTCACACCTTTGATAGTCAATCTTGCGAGTACTTCATTTCCCCCATAGGGTTGGTTTTCGGAAGGTCCCTGAGCCAATTTGTTTTCTTTCTATTATCCTAGATTTGATTAGGTGTGTGCTCTTTGAGTCTAAGTCTAGCTCATCCATAGGTTGAATTGTGTTTGTATTTGAACATAGTATATTCATTGTGGTTGAACTACAAGCCATTACGGAGGAACAACCACCTATCGAGAAACGTGAGATAGTTGATGAATACTGTAATTGCTCCTCACACCTTTGATAGTCAATCTTGCGAGTACTTCATTTCCCCCATAGGGTTGGTTTTCGGAAGGTCCCTGAGCCAATTTGTTTTCTTTCTATTATCCTAGATTTGATTAGGTGTGTGCTCTTTGAGTCTAAGTCTAGCTCATCCATAGGTTGAATTGTGTTTGTATTTGAACATAGTATATTCATTGTGGTTGAACTACAAGCCATTACGGAGGAACAACCACCTATCGAGAAACGTGAGATAGTTGATGAATACTTTGAAGGGATTGAAACTTCGGTTCAATGAGACTAGTTTAGTCGAGGTAGATGTGGTAGATAAATGTCCTCCACAAAATTTTGATCCTCCTTTGACTAAGCCAGACGCACCTCTACTTGTCCAAGTGAGGGAAATGTTTTGTGCACATTTCTCTTTGTTTAGTCATTCTACCACCATTTTAGGAATGAGTGTTTCATCTAGTGTAGCTAAGACTACAAGCCCATCCTCAAGTGGGACATGGGGAAATCCCCTAGGGAGCATCCCATTGATGTCTACGTTTCCACCCGTTATCTCCATTGGACCTACACCATCCATACCATTTTCTATTGGTCTCTCAATTAGGAGGATGTCATCTATGTCATCCTCTCCATCTGTTAGTATACCTAGCATCAGTATTCCCATCCCATCCACATCGATGCCCACTTTTGGATTATTTTCTAGTGGGGGGTTGAGCTTTAGTTTCAACATGGGAAGTGGAGCTCCTTCCAACTCCACCAATCCTCTACGTGGACCGAAATCATCAACTGCGGGTATAAATTTTGGGTGGAATATGTCTAGTGGTTTTGGGGTTATCCTTGGTCAGGCCGGGGGAAAAAATACTTCATGAGGATTTAACTTCCCATGGGTTAGCACACATTTCCTTAGGGGCACATCCCTTGGGGGAAATTTTTCACCATGGGGTGGTTTTCCCTTTGTTAACACATCCAATATTGGGGATTTCTTCCCTAGGAATAGCTTTGGGAACATTTTTCCTGGAGGGTCCACATTTCCCATTGGGGGAAACCCCCTTGGGGAAATATTTGGTTCTAGGAGAATTCATGCTCCTTGAAGTTCCCCCATTCCTGGAGGCACTCACTCTTCAACAACTCCTCAACCCTCCAGTAGTACAAATATAGAGGGACCAAAAGGTCCATCTGAGACAGCATAGACTTCACCTCGCTCCCAATATTCATTTTCATCGTTGCCTTTCAAACTCTCCGTTTGATTAGAAGTTTTCTTTTATTTACTTTTATCCTTTTTATTTCCTCCAGGTTTCAGAGATGGAGTAGATTGTACTGCATTCACCTCAAAGGTTTGAATAAGAGAGGAAGGAGGGTTGGGTTCAACAAAAGTCGATGTCGTAGATGGGGTATAAGTCTAAAGATGAATGACATGTTTTTCTAGTTCGTTGTGTGGAAGACTAAATTTTTAAGAAACCAATGATGCCATCAGAATGAGTGTCATATGATGGTTTTGATTGATCACTTGACATACGAGGAGCATGTGGGATTAAGTCATATAAGGCACCAAATTGGAAATAAACCAAATCTAGATATTGAGCATGACTAATATCCTTCTCTTCAATGACAACACATCCCATCACAAAATATCTGGCAATGGGTGGTAAGAGGGAATTTTTGAACCATTCTGCCAATAACTGGTTCAGAATGGCAGCTTTGATTAACCACCTTCACTGCCTCCACTCATGAATATGATGAAAAATATGAGTGGAAGTGGATTACCAAAGGGAGGTCAAAAACTACGTACCAATTTCATATCTAATCGACAATTGAAAATGGGTTAATAATTCCATCACAAGTAAATTAAATTCATTGAAGAAACCTTGTGGTAATTCAACAACCACTTAGCTGCTAAGCTTGTAATATTTCATTGGAAAATACTTAAGAGAACAGAATCATCCATTATTGAGTTCGATGAACACCAAATATGGAATGTCGTAACATGGTTTGGGGTCTTCCCCAAGTTTTCCATCAAACTTAAGAATATCGGATGGTAACTTGGCAGGAATTAATGTCCAGAATGGAGAATGTATTATGGGATCATTCGTCAATCTTGAAAAATATGGAAGGTCCATATTCATCAATTTGTTGATCACCTGCATCCACACAGAAACATTTGATCAACCACATAATCCATCAAAAAACATAAAATATCCAAAACATCACAACCCCTTAGCCTGCCCACAGTGTGTGGCTTTCCCCTAGATAGTTGGGAACATGTGTGCACTTGTTCTTTGTATAGCTGCACAATAATGCATAGTTGTCTGACAAACAACCACGCATGATTTCACAACTGTTAGTTAGACAGACGCATATCTCATGTGTGTCTGTCTATCCCACCCTCATGCCCACATGCACAGTTGTGTCAAGCATAGTCAAACATTATGTGTGGGAAATGGGGTTATATTTGTGCACATATGCGAGGGTATTCCCCCTTTTCTCGCACACTTGTGGGCCCCTACCCTTAAAACCCCCTATATGGCCCTCCGTACAACCCCAACATACAAACTATGAATTTCACAAGGTGCAGGATGATAGGACCACTAACCTGTCTCTCACCACTCTCAGATTAGTATCCTCATGCTCCCGCAATCTCTAAAACTCCTCACAACTATCTCGTCTACTCAAAAATAGTGAGAGGTACAAATGAGGTGGCATTGTGGGCTCACCATCCATATATATCCCCTTTATCCCAACTTCCACACTTTGTTACAGGAGCCCAAAGCCTCCATTTTCTGATTTGTTCTCATCCACGAGATCATGATATTGCCATCTACACGTTCACATTCTCTGAGTTATCATCTGCACTGGGCCCTGGAGGAGAATTGTTCTCACACCATGTTCAGGTACACATGCTCACTTTCAATTTTAATCAAATAATTGTCCTATATTCTTTATCATCAGATATTTTTCAAGTCAAGTATTTGGTTTCATGTGTGCAGGTACTTGTTCAACAAGATCAAAGGCCCTTCATGTATATGTTCAACATTGGCATGTAGTTGCTCCCTTTGTTAACAATTGCATATCTCAGTCACACCCTTTGAAATTTACCTTTAGGATACCTACATTCGGCTCTATAGTATCTTCACCTCTAGGACATTTTGGTACTGTTATCTAATAACACTCTCCCCCACATGAGTTGTCCCATTCATATTTCCCCTTGGAAACATTGACACTAATGTTGATTTCAGCCCCTAGGGATGGGAGTCCCGATAGTATTATGCACTTTCAAGAATGAACCCCATACATATTCTCATCATATTGCTAACATTTTCAACGGACTCCCAAGTCATATCATCTTGGTTATATTGACTGCATCTCTACAGTTTCATTATCCCTCCTTCTCATCCACCATCAGTTTTCCCATCTGTATATTTTCCTCCATCCATTTACCTAATACAAAAACCCACCCATGGGCCCCCCACCCTCCACCAGTTCTCTTTCACAAACTTTCACCCTTAATCAGGCCAAGCCATATTTCAATGGGGCACCTGTTTCTTTATCTATAAACTGAACCCAAATTATTCTTTACTTATTTGGTAATTGTATAAAGCCTTTTTTTCCAGCATATACATAGCTTTTTCGTCGTCATCCTTGATTGCATTATTTTCCATGGAAAAGAAACCCATGTCACTCTTGGTTGGGAAATCCACCCTTTTTTCACATTGACATCATTAAAAAACCCCAAGTATCCCAATTCCATGTACCCATGATCTCTGAGTTTTCCCACTTTGTTAGCCTCTGACACAATTTAACCTCATATCTAGTCGTCCCCCTGACACTAGATCCAATTTTATGGTTGTTGTCAGTCATCTTTCAAAATTTCCCAACCAAGGGTAGTCTTGAGTCCCACAACATCTTGACTTCGTTCATGTTACTCGTCAGTACTTGATATCACCTATTACTCAATGGATTTCAAGAATCCCTTTGCTTCTTGGCTTTGTATCTCCCTTTCTGTCGACATCAACATGGTTTCCACAAGGGTAGCACTATCTTGACTCTCATTACCTTTTCAATGAGGAGTCTCGAACGACACAGACAAAATCATCATTTCTTTCTAATTTCGGTGACCCCCATAACATTTGAATTCAACAAACTCCCATGTTACGATGGGTCTTAATATGCGACTATTGTAGTTGCTTCATACCATCCAAAGACCTCTGAATTTGTTAGGCCATCAATGCCTATGAGTCATCGACAATTATGAAAATCATCCTTGAATCACTTCAAAGCTCGTTCACCATTTAGAACTGTCATTTGTCATTATCAACTGCCCCCAAGGGCACCATAGCTATCTACATCAGCATACATCATCGGTTACAGTCCCACATTTTTGTTTCATGACACGAGAATGGGGCATGCTTGCCTTGTTTGTACACATATTTTATTTTTTCTCCCTAGAGAAAGGTTTGGCTCCCATAGTTTTCCCTCTCCCTCTGGCGGATCACTCTTGCAGTTCCTCTCTTCACTCTTCCTTACAATGGCACTCTTAGAAAAATAAACATTGAGGTATTTTGGCTATACGTATGTTCCTAACCTCACACATCAGGGGGGATTTTTTATCACTGAAAAATCATCCGCAACATTGCGCACAATGGTTGAAGAAAAACATAAATGCCAGAAACAATTATCCCACCTACAACACCAAAATCCATCAAAAGACAAAAAACTATATACTTGGTTCAAAAATCAAAGTGCACAAATTCACCAAAGGGAGTGCAGGTATAGTGCCCAGAATGCACAGGCCTCAATGCGCATTTTGTGCAATATGCACAACTATCTATGAGAAAATCAGCACACTCCTATGAATGACACATTTATGAATCTTTTCAGCCCCTCAACCACTTCTAGTCCGACCCCCAACATGATTTGAAACTCATATCTGAGAGTAATCTAGCTTAGAGGTTCGTCAAGGGATAGGAAGTGCCCTAAAAGGCCCCTTGTTCACACTATGAACCAATTATATCTTTCCATGAATAGATTCCATAAATATGTGCCATGGGTGTGCTAAGAARATAAKAACTTCAAGGTATTTTCAAGGAAATATTTGAACACTCTATTCATTAGGCACAAAAATATAGTCGGTGCATTTTTCAAGTCAAATGGAACCACCACAAATTCATAGTGTCTATACCTTGTCCAAAAGGATATTTTGTTAGTATCTTCTTCTTTGATTCTCACTTGATCATATTATTATCTCAAGTCAATCTTGGAGAATATCTTTGCTCCCTTCAACTGATCAGAAAGATCATCAATTCTTGGAAAACGATATTTGTTCTTGACTGTAACATTGTTTAGTTGTCTGAAGTAAATACACAACCTCAAAATTCCATCTCTGTTATTAAAAAAATTAATTGGGGATCCCCAAGGATAAACACTTGGGTGTATGTACCCCTTCTTCAACAACTCTTCTAGTTGCATTTGCAATTCTTCTAGCTCTGGTGTGCTCATTTTGTAGGGAGTTTTGGACATTGTTGAAACTCCAAAATTAAATCAATAGAAAAATATGTTGAGGAAAAGGTATGGAGAACCTTACTCAAGAAATTTTAGATCTTGTCGGGCTAAGGAAAGATAGTTGGGAATGTCACCCGACATTTATAGCCAAAGAAAAACAATCACCTAATCCACAAGTATTAACTACAAGGGGCCAAGGCTAGTTTGTTTTATATATTATATGTAATTGTGAAAAAAAGAAATAAACTTAAACAGAAATTACATAAGTGTGTACAAAAATTACATGAGTGTGTACATGGAGATAAAAGAAAAAAATGAACCAGACCATCAAAATACATATGTGAGACCAAAATCAGAAAATTGATTTTTGTATCAATTTCATTTTGAAATACAAGACAAAATTTTCTTTACAAACGCCTACAAGGGTAGGGACCAAAGTCAGATTTAGAAGCCTCCGATGGGAACCATACAAAAAGAATCTAACAAAAAAATAAACTGAAGCTAAAGATATGGATCAACTTTCCACAAAATATTGTCACTTGACTCTACAAAATATTCTTTATCAGTCATAAAATTTAATTTATAAACAAACAAGAACACAAAGACTGCCAAAGATAAATCATACACCTTCAAAAGAAGCTGCTAAAAGATATGATTCAGCTTTGAATCATGTTTCCTTCAATAAGACCGTGTTGTCATCAATATGGTTAAGCCTTCTAGTAAACTTAGAATTAACGAAAGATGAAAGTATCTCACTAGTATAGAGAAAACCTTATGTTTGAAGTTCTCCTTCTATTTTCTCTTTGTTTGTCTCTTCATTTGATTGATCTTTTATTCCTTCTGAATAAGTTATGGTAGTTTAAATTCTTTTCTTCAGTTAAGCCTAATTAGCTTAACTTATTAGTTGATACAAATAATAATAATACATATAAATAAGGGTCTAATTAAATAATAACTAAATAAGTGGGGCCCCTTGTGACTTCCATTTATTTATTTTAATAATCATCAAACATGAAATATAAAACTCAATTATTTGATTCAAATATCTTCCTTGTAACTCGTGTTCCCATATTTATGATCAAATATTTAAATATCAACAAAATATAATATGACCATAACCAAAAATAGTTTTATATCCATGTTGTCCAAAAAAACTGCCTAACTATATGCTTGTTGTCCAAAAAATTGTCAAAGTAAAAGATTATCCTCAAAATAGAAAATAACATTAATCATCATTAAAAACTGTATTTACAGTGAGAAGTATTTGGCCTCTTTTCACTGTTGTCCTCTTTTGATATTTGTATTGCATCCTTAGGCTGATTGGAACCTTAAGGCTGGAATGCACTGATAACATGAGAACAATCATCTTTAAGATGAAGACATGAAGACACAAATGCAGAGGACTCTTTAGATGATTTGGAGGCAGTGGCCACTCCTTTTCCTTTATCTTTCTTAGGCTTGGGAACATCAATTTTAATCCTCTTACTAGCATGAGAGGACCGCACAGGTGAGACAACATGATCAACTTTGGGATTTTGATTTTTTGGCGATGGAGGATGGGGTAATGAAAAAGACGCAGTAGGCCAACCATGGTGATGAACAACATGCTACTGGAAAATATCTTTCCAACCATCATTGTAAGGTGGTTTGGGTTGCATAGACACATGAGGGTGAACATGGATCCTAGAAAAATTTTGATGTGGTTGGAAGGGTGTTCTCTCAGGTAGGGGCTGGAGGATCCCACGACCAACTAGGTTAAAGAATCCGGCTTGAAAGAGATGGTTTAATTCTTGTGTATCAACATCAAAATGTATTGAAAATCGAGGCCTTCTATGACCCTTCTACCAATTTCCTCTACCTCTATTGCCTCTTCCATTACTGCCTCTGCTAAATAAGCTCATCCTAAAGAAATATTCCAACATGTCATGAAAAGCTATTAATAATCCATACATTAATACTCTACCTAAATAAAATGAAAAGGTTGGCTCTATTATTCACCACATAAGCACATGCAATCCATCCATCAACATTTTAAAACTCGAAAATCAATCGCTATTTGAACAGGGAGAGATAGGGCTATTGGGAAGATGAGGGATTTATAATGTGCGAAAAAATGGTAGCATGGATGGAAGAAAACAACGAATAGTGTTCAAGAAATGCAGAAGTAATAGAGACTGTATCCATATTCAAACTTCAAACACCAGTCATCAGTTAGCTTTTCTCTTTTGTCATTAATCATTTTTCTTTCCAAAAAAATTTTAAATTTCATAATAATAGAACATGGAAGGTTATAAATGTATTTGGGAAGGCGAGGGGGATATAATGAGTGAAAAATGGTATAATGAAAGGGAAAAACAAGTATTGTTCTATTATATGCAATGATATCAAAAAATGTTATCACCATCAATAAAATAATTGCCAAAACTTTTCTCTAATTCATAAATTAAATCCGAAACACAGTTGTTCAAAACTCCAGGAAATTTCCAAGAATGTTAGTTGTACAACCTTTATTTCATTTATTCATAAAGTTTTTATAATAAACTGTTAACAGAGTCATTCCAACCATTAAAACCAATTAAATCAAGTGCGCAATGGGGTCTGAGAGCACAACGCAAGCCAACAATTCTTCAATCTACAACATTGGTATCACAATCTTAAATAAGTATTGTTTAAACAGGCTGGGTTCGAAACCCATGTGAAACTAGTGTTCATTTATTTTATCATTATACAGTTTTCAAAATCGACCAAAAACCCTCATGGATAATCAACAAACGAAACCATATTTAATTCAATTAACAAATCTTCCCATTGTTGGGTTATTCTCTTACAACATAAATAAAAACCAGAGTTCAAAACTCATAATTTTCATACATAAATAAAAGAATTGAGATCTGGGTGAACGCAAAGGTGAAACCTTCACAAAGGGTTTGTACCAAAAAAAAAAATTAACCATCTCTTAACACATCACTTTCCACAGACCTATTCACAGACCTCTCATGGTTTCCACAAGGAAAATACATGATACATCTACAAACATTTGGCAGGTAGTTGGAAGGAGCTACAAATATCCCATGACTATGTAATAGTACTAAGAAAACAACAAATTCTTGTTTCATAGAGAATAGAAACCCTTTAATTTTAGTTACCAAATATGAGTGAAACCCGAACAATATTTTCCATAATTATTTGCTAACTAGAATAGCAACAGAGAAACACATATTCTGCATGCAATGCCATCCAAACAAAAAGAAAATTTCAACCATTAATCATCTTGAACACTTAAATGCCAACAAGGAGAAACTCGACTTTAAATTCCATTACACAGTTGATACCCACATGCATTCATTAAAACTTCGGAAAAACACAGTCTGTAAGCAAATAGAAGATCCAACCTCAAGACTTTATTCAGAGAGGAGTTATATTTTTATGTAGGAGCATCACTCCACTTCACCAAATGAGTCAACACGCAAACACGCAATTGAGAAAGGAAGAGGCATTAAACCTCCCATTTTTTTTTAAATTTGAAATAATCCTATACGTATTTTCATGTTGTAAGGCTGTAAATGTCGGGCCATAACTTTGTACAAGTAGTGGTTGGATTTCCTTAAAGGGTTTCTTGTAGCAGGCCCATATCGTAGTCAGGTATGGGCAAACATTTATGAAACTTCAATGTAATAGATGCGGTTAGGTGAGAGAGGACGAGCTCGCAGAACCCCTCTTTTGTAAAGGAGATCTTGTATCAGATTTCAGAAGGAGAATGATAGAGAGTCTTAGGAGAATCAAGAGGTAGAATAGTTTTGAGAGAGAGAGAGAGCTTGAGAGAACTGGGACTCTATTACAGCCCAGTCTTTGTAAACATCTGTATAGACACACAAAGATCATAGAAAATATTTTTTTCCTGCATATAGTGTGTTTATGTATTTGTGTCCATTTTATGTTTTTATGCATTTTCATGGTTTGAATGCGTAACTGGTGAATTATTGCATGAGTTTCAATTGTTTCTCATCTTTGAGTTTCCGAGTGCAAGGAGTGCACATAGTCCACAAAGAATGCATTGACAAAGGTTTAACCTCAAGGGAAATATCACGAGGGAGATTGTTTAACCTTCATCAGTATAAGTGCAAGGAGTGCATGGGAAGAACTCTTTATCATGTTCAGAGAGAAGAGTAGTTACTGAGAACTCTATAGAGCTATGCTAGGTGAGCATTGAGTCGATGCAAGTGTGCATAGAAGAACTCCGTGTTGAGTTCAGGAGAAATAGAGTTATTGAACACTTTGTGAGGAAAATATCTGGAAGGAGTGCATCGAGCAGAAGAATGCCAGGAGGGAGAGAAGTATTTCTTGTTCAAGAAATCCTTCGGACTCAGAGTTTGATGAAATCCCAAGAATGCAAGGTGTGCGTGGGAGGTTGAAATCTTTGAGGAGATCAAGATTAGAAGGGATAACGGAAGAAGCGCACATGAGACAGACTTATTCTAAGTCCATAAGCTTAGAAGAGATAATGCTTTCAGAAGTGTAAGAGAAACCCAAAGGATTCGGGTTCGCGGAAGGAATTTCAAAGGCTGAGACCTTTCAAACATTGACAAAATATTCTANTCTAAGTCGAGAAGGTGGAAGCTCAGGAGGAGGAGCGACAACAATCGTCTGATCGGTTGTAGTGAAGAACCTAGATCATTAGATCTACGTCTAATGAATAGAGGGAGCACAAAGGAAAGAACGGATCCCATCCATTGGATCTGAGTGCGAAGGGCCAACAATCATCTGATCAGACTAAGGTGCATGAGTCTTAACACTCACATGCATGGCTGAAAGAATCTCTCAAGGTTTGAAACTTGATATTTCCGAAGCGCGGAGAGATGAAGGGCTGAAACGGATCTGGACCATTGGATCCAGATGGGATATGTGTCAACGGTCCGGGAGATCCAGGATGAAAATGAAATTTTTATCGTTGAAACACTCGAAGTCCGAAGAGATGAAGAGCCCAGAGTCGTCGATCTGCGAGGGGACACTTGTCACTAGATTGTGAGCTTTGGAGAAAGTTATGCTGGAGTTTTAATTTTGAGAACTAAAATAGACAAAGCTCAAAGAGCCGAAGAGCCGAAGTGCCGAAGACCCGAAGATATTCTGGACTGTCAGATCCAGAAGGGGCATGTGGCGAAAGATTGTGTACTCTAGGACAACGCGAAGGAGAAGTTTGAGATTCGGGATCGTCAAAGCCTGAACAACCAAAGTGGATGATAATTTTTGATCTAGGGTTGGACAGGTGTCACCAGATCATGGACTTTGGAAGGATTTACTCAAGAGACTTGTGGTTGTTGATATTTGAAATTGTCGAAGGCCGAAGTCCTGAAAGCAACGAGAGTCGTCGATACAGAAATGGATACATGGCATTATATCGTGAGCTCCAGGAAGTTTGTATTGAGTCTCTAAGTTGATATTTGAGATCTTAGAAGTCTGGAGATTTGAAGTATCTTTGATCTGTCAGATTACCCGAAGTGACTATGAGCCGTCGGACCAGGAAGGGAGATGTGGCACGAATCTGTGAACTCCGGGTAAAGTCCCGAAGTGATTCATAGATATTGGATTCGGAGGAGACGTGGCATAAATCTGTTAACTCCGAGTAAATTCATGAAGCAATCCTTGATCGTTGGATCAGGGGGGGACATGCGTTAGTGGATTTTAGACCCCAGGTAAAATACATTGGAAGAAAGAGGTTTGATATTCAAAATATCAGAAGTTCGGAGACCTGGAGAAAATATCGACCATTGATCGAGAAGAGGGTCATTGAATCGTTGATCTAGGTTGAAAGGTCAAACATCCAAGTAAAGTCAGGGTCATTGATTTATGATAAAAGTGTCTATAGATCGCCAGTTCCAGAAGTTTCGAGTATGGAAGAGAGCTGAGTTTGAGATTTCAAACTCCCGGAGTCTGGAATTGCGAAGAGAACCTCAACCGTTGATTCAAGGAAAGTTGATCTGGTCTGTGGATGAGGAGGGTGCAGATTTGAAGCATTGATTGGACGTTATCGTCAAGATTGTGATATCGATGATCCCATGTTATTGCGGGGACAGAAGTTGTGAGGAGGTTAAGGAATCGAAGGTGGGCCACAATTTGAACCATGGTTTAGACAAGAGGATGCATGGAGGTCGTAGGAGCATTGCAGGCCCAAAAGTGGTTTAACTTTAGACCTCTTATGACCATGCCCACAATCATGTGGTCATAGCCCCAGGTCATATCAAGTGAGGGCTTATCTGAAAGGGAGCTAATGCCGACATTCTAAGTTTTTGCACAAAGCGAAAGGGGAAGGTCGCGGGTTGTTGTCAAACCTGCACCAAGAAGTCGAGGGGGCTTGTGTTTTGATACAGAGGGGGACCTTTAAGGTTCCAGAGAGTCTTTTGACTCGAGAACCAGAGATACAAGACCAGGAGGTTGCGCAGCCCTATGGGGGAGTAGGGGGGATGCATAATATTTCATGAATGGAGAGGTGAGAGCTATCATACATGTATGCAGAATGCCAAAAACCAAATAAGCAGGACTATTTTTTCCAAGGTTGAGCAAAATGGAGGAAACACCAACCAAAGAAATCAACCAAATAAGAACCAAGTGAGGGTAGAGACCTTGAGGTAGGGTCAGAGCAATGTGTAGTAATTGCACATCGTATCTTACAATAACTCCATCAACCATATCCTAGTACGAGCACACCAACACCTCCAGTGCATAATCCACTATAGTTACCAAATAACAATTCAATATAAAGTTGGATATGTCACCTTCCATAACCCCTAAGTTTTATATGTGCGCTTAAAAATTAGGACAAAGTATATCATATGTCCCACATTCATTGCTAGGGAATCATTTCCACCTTCAAAATTAACCAATGTCCATGATAACAACAAGAATTCATAAGTGCAATATGTCATAACCATATACAACCCATGCTCGGAGTTTAAATCAACCATTCAAAATATATATGCAGCAAAGAAAACCAAGATGCTCATTAAAAAAACACCTTTTCCCTTTCATATTTAAATTAAATCGTCGATAAACCTATCATTCACCCATTTCTCTTGGAAAGCGATTTTGAATAAAATTGTAGAGTCATTTTTCAGAATAGACATGAGTGCATAAAAACACAAGTCATCCTTCATCATTATTATTCACATAACGGGGTCCCACCTATTTAGTATATTATTAAATATATATAAGTAATAAGGCATTGCAACCAATTTGCATGCATGGATTCCATGTTATGCTTTTGGGTGTCATCAAACTGGCGAATCCACAGGGTAATCTATTCCCAACAGATTTAGAACTCAGAATGTTTGGTTTCGCAGACCAATAGAAGTAGATGATAGAACAAAAACTTTTGAAAAGAAAAATTATGCAACAAGGGGAAAAAATATGGTTTAAGGTAAATAATGAGATGATACTTTGGTAATAACTTATTGAAAGTAATACGTATGAGGGGGTTTGGTCATGTATGCATAAAATTCGAACAATATGTAACAAATAATGCTTCTTAGATTTTCAAGGAAAATGCTTTTGATATTCTCTTGTGTTAGGTAGCTAGAGAGGTAGTGGGAGGGGTGGAGGGCCCATAGTTATAATAGTAGAGGCCATTCAATGTAAGGTGGACTAGGTCCATTATAGTATTAAATAAGGCCCACTATGGTAGTTAGATATAATAAATGTAAGAGGACTTCTTAGAAGGTTATACTTCTAGAAGGTTCCTCCTCTAGAATGTTATTAGGTTGTTGGTTGCACTATATAAAAGGGGTTCATGAAATGTAATGAGACATGAAGACAAGTATTGTATTTGGAGTTGAAGCTCATTAGAAGGTTTCCCCCTTGAAGAGGCAAGTGAATAGGAGAGGATCCCTTTCATAATATGATCCATTGTATGGTGTTTCCCTACCTCAAGGGTTTTCTGTATTAAAATTGTGGTTCTTCTATATTGTTATTTGAATCTTTATGTTGTTTCTGTATGCAATTATTGGTACTTAACAAGCGGTATCAAATGACTTTCCTTGGCAATAAGTGTGGGATTTTTTTATATTTTTTTGTAGATATTTTTGGAGAAGAAAAATAGGGTCGCGACATTCCGGACAATTTATGTATATTTTGGTGAAAAATTTGTAGAAACGGGTTCTATATCTAAGTTCCTCTTAGAAAAAACCCATTTTGAAAAAAAAAATCGTCCGAAACGGAGTCTGGGAAGTCAAGATATCGACATTTTAAAATCTACAAATTTTCAGGGTTTTTTCCGCGGACGACGACGCGATTTTTTAATTTATGTAGCATTTGTAGGCCAAATTTGCTAAAACAAAATTACATATCTGAGTTCCTATTTCAAAAATAGTTGATTTCAAAAAACAAATCATCCAAATCAGAGCTCCTAAATTGAAGATATCGTTGATTTAAAATAAGCCATTTTGGGGGGTTTTCGTGATGGCGATGGAACTGCAAAGTTCATAAATTTTCACAGGGTGATCAGATTGCTACCAGATTAGTTCCATTTTATAGAGGATTTTCAGATAGTTATTTTGGTATCTTATATGTGATGTTTCCCATGGATATTCACTTTCAATCCCTCATGGCCCTACTATGCAAATTGGAATCCTCCAATGCAAAATTTTAACACGATATGGAAGCTATTGAAGAGATCAGGCTTGCAAAACATGAGAGATATATTAGGAATATCATGTACATTGAAATCACATCAGAATATACTCAAGAAATATATGCTTGGTATTATTATGAGGAATATTGTGTGGATTGGTATATGGACAATTGTAATCTTTGGGATGATAACTACTTTCATCTTTTATTTGATGACTCTACTCCACCTTATGTAGATCACATTATGGAGAGAAATTCAGATTCTTCTATGAATACTACTTTTCAAGATTCTCTAGTACTAGTGTGTTATTCAGATGCTTTTTTGGATATGGAGGGATCTACATATTTGGATCCCCGTGATCAATATATCTATTTGGAGCATCATTTTCAGTTGGTTCTTGAGTTGAGATATCTTCCATGTGGAATTCAGATGAGCACTTGGGCATGGGACCCTGGTTTACAATGGTGGTTGGACTACTTCAGTATAGTGGCATTCATTTATACATGGGACCCTAGTTATATAGTCTACTTCAACACTATGGTCCACACTTATCCATGGGACCTTGGTATATGTTTATACACCCTCATAGTAAGTGTTTAGGACAACACTTTCATAAGGGGGGTAGAATGTTAGGTATCTAGAGAGGTAGTGGGGGGCCTAGAGGGCCCATAGTGATAATAGTGGATGCCATTCAATGTAAAGTGGACTAGGTCCACTATAGTATTAAATAATGCCCACTATGGTCATTAGATATAATAAAAGTAAGAGGACTTACTAGAAGGTTATACTTCTAGAATATTCCTCCTCTAGAATGTTCTTAGGTGGTTGGTAGCACTATATAAATGGGTTCAAGCAATGTAATGGGATAAGAAGAGAAGTATTGTATTTGGATTGATATCTCAATAGGAGGAATCCCCCTCAAAAAGGAAAGTGATCAGGAGAGGATCCTTTCCATAATAGGATCCATTGTATTGTGGTTCCCTACCCTAAGGGTTTGATAATTATAAAGGAGATTTTGCATATTGTTCTTGTATATCTACTATGGTTCTTTTGTATTCAATCTTTGGTAATTAAAATCAGTGATTTTGGGGGGGTTTTCGTGACAATGACAGAACTGCAAAGCTCATCATCTTTCATAGTGTGCTCAAGTTTCTACCAGATCAGTGCCATTGGCTAGATAATTTTGATATATTTATTTTGGTACATTATATGTGGTATTTGCAATGGATATTAGATTTCTCATGGAACTTCCACATAATTTTCCATCCCTCGAAGACATGCCTTCAACAAGATCTTCAAAATATTCAAGCAATTGTTCAAAATATTCAAACAATCACCCTTATAATGCAAGAGAGATATATGATGCAGGACATCAGGGATGAATATATTCAAGAATTATATGCATGGTATGATTTGAAGACATTTGTGATGATTGGTATATGGATAGTTGTCATTTTGGGGATGACAACCACTTCCATCTGCTATTTGATGAATCTCCTTCACCTTATGTAGAGCACATTATGTAGAGAAGTCCAATGCCTTCTATGAACATTATTTTTCAGTATTCTTCAGTACTACTGTGTTATTCAAATGATTTTATGGATGTGGATGGATCTACATATTTGGATCCCCATGATCAATGTAGATCTTTGGAGCATCATTTTTAGTTGTGTCTTGATTTCAGACGTCTTCTGCGTGGATTTCACATGAGCACTTGGACATGGTACCCTGGTTCATAATGGAAGTTGGACTACTTCAGCATGATGGTTTTCATTTCTCCATGGGACCCTGGTTCTCTAGTCTACTTCAGCACTATGGTCCACACTTATCCATGGGACCCTGGTATATGGGTGTACATCAAGTGTTGAGGACAATGCTTTCATAAGGGGGATGGAATGTTAGGTAGCTAGAGAAGTAGTGGGTGGGTGGAGGTCCCATAGTTATAATAGTTGAGTCCATTCAATGTAAGGTGGACTAGGTCCACTATAGTATTAAATAAGGCCCACTATGGTAGTTAGATATAATAAATGTAAGAGGACTTCTTAGAACGTTCTACTTCTAGAAGGTTCCTCCTATAGAATTTTCTTAGGTGGTTGGTTGCACTATATAAATGGGTCCATGTAATGTAATGAGACATGAAGATAAGTATTGCATTTGGAGTTGAAGCTCATTAGGAGGTTTCCCCCTCGAAGAGGCAAGTGAACAGGAGAGGGTCTCTTCCATATATGATTCATTGTATGGTGTTTCCCTACCCTAAGGGTTTGATAATAATAAAAGAGATTTGGCATATTTTTCTTGTATATATATTGTGGTGATTTTGTATTGAGTCTTTGGTTCTTAACATCTTGAATCTCATGATGGAGGGAAGAAAGGGATAGCAGAAACAAGGAAGAAGACAAAATCAACTATCCTACAATAGTATTGAAAGAAAAAATCAATTTCAATGATGTCTGAAAGGAGGACATCATGATAGTTGTGTGTATCTTATTTCTTATCAATCAAGAATATTTACATAATGAAATTGTTCTAGAAAAATTGATCTAGACTTTATTTCCTATTATTACGAGAAGCAAACAACAGAAATTAAAAACTCAACAAACCAAAGTAAAAAGAAAACAGTAAAACAAAAGACTATATACAACAATCATTTTTATACAATATTAACGATCAAGTTGGTTCCACATAATGTTTCAAGTAAGAACCATTTGTACTGTAAGAGAAAAACCACTCTTCCATATCCTTTAGAAGGTATGAGTTTGTGCTTAGGATAAAATCCATTTTGAAAGGACCTAGCCATAATTTTTGGAACTTAGAATGTTTTCCTCTTTTAGCATGGTCTGAGTTGCATAGTAGGACTTTGTCAAAAATATTGAATTCAACATATTTTTCTCATCTATTAAAATAATTTTTCGTAGTCTATTTCCTTCTTTTTATGTTCTCCAAGGAAAACTTTCTTTGTTCTTCCAGGGCTAACAATGCCTTTATCCTTTCAGGAACATTGGAAGAATTTAATTCTTCGATCTGTAACATCAACCATAAGGAGGAAAGCTCTAGCTCAGTAGGTAGAATATCCTCTTGACCATATATGAGCTGAAAGGAAGTACACCATGTACTTTCTTTGATGTTTGTGTGATCTTCCAAGAGAGCATAAGTGAGAGGCATGTGCCACTGGCAAGGTTTGTCTTCTATGATTTTCTTTACGATTCTAACCAGATTTGTATTACCGGAATCTGATTTCCCATTTACCTGAGGGTAATAAGAAGATGAAGTGAAATTTTAACCCCCAACTTAACTAGGAATTGAGTCAATTTTGCAGAAATGAAGGTTGGGCAATTGTCCTTAATGATCTCTAATGGTATTTTGAATCTGGAAAAGATATTAGATTCTAGGAAAGAAATTACATGCTCATCTTGTGCATGTCTAAGAGGGATAACCTTGGTCCACTTATTAAAGTAATCAGTGAATGTCAAAATAAAGATATGCCCTGCGGAAGATGGAGGATTGATAGGACCAATAAATTCTAGGCCCCATTTAGAAAATGGGAAATCTAGGAGAACAGGTTGTAAGGGCATGGAAGAAAGGTGTTCTTTACCTGCAAACTTTTGGCACTTATCACAAGATCTTGTTAGTTTATAATAATCATAGAATATCAAGGGCCAATAGTAACCATTTCTTATGATTTTAAAAGTAGTATCCTTAGAAAACAAAATGGCCATCGATGTGAATGACAAAAATGATGATCCGTAAATTTGATGTAACAATTTTTATGCTTCTTCATCATTTACACATCGAAGTAACAAACCATCTGCAGACCTCCTAAGCAAAAAGTATCCTAAAATGATATACTTGGAAGCTTCCAAGCAAAGTCTCCTTCTCTGGTGAGGATCTAGCTCATCTGGACACTTTTGATATTGCAAATAATACACCAAGTTTTTATACCAAGGATGTTCGAATATAGAAAGATTTTGATTGTCAATATAAAACATAGTTGAAAGAGGATTATCTTGATTGTATTTGAATTCATGATCGTCAAATCATGCTCTTGAATTTTGGCAAGCCAATGTGCAAGCTTTCCTGAAAGATAAGTTTGTGAAAGCAGAAACTTGATAGAGGGCAAAGGGACTTTTACCTGTGTATGTTTTCCTAAAATAAAATGGTGAAATTTTTCTATAGCGTTGACAAGATAAAAAACATGTTTCTCAATATAAGAGTAATTGATTTCATCATCTAATAAAATTTGGCTTATTTAAGCCACATCTTTTTCATTGTTTTGGTCATCACTTTATAAGAGGATAATAGAAAATGCTTCCTTGGTGGCATTGGTATATATGATAAAATATTTCTCAAAATTTGGTTTCGACAAAACCAGTGTAGAATTTATTTCTTTCTTAATCCTAAGGAAAGCATTCTCGACATCATCTATCCAAGAAAAAGAACGATATTTTTTTATAAGATTATGAATTGGTTTAACCATGACATCAAAATCAAGAACAAACCTACGGAAAGAATTAATAATGCCCATGAAAGCTTGAACTTCTCTTTTGGAGGTGGGGGTGGGAAGGTTTAGAATCATAGTAATCATTTCTGGATCACTTCCTAAATCATAAACAAAATAATTGAGGGTTTTTCCCTTTATGACACCGAAATAGATTTGGAACGATTTAAAGAAATGCCAAATTTTATGCAGTGCATGATAAATTTTCTAAGATGACCAAAATGATCCAACCAATTATTCAAATAAACAGTCAAATCATCAAGATAAACTTGGATAATGTTACCGATCATATCATCAAAGGCTATCTGCATAGCTCTTTGAAAAGTGGCACCTGGATTAGACAAGCCAAAAGGCATGTGTTCATAAGAAAATTTTCCCCAACATGTAGTAAATGTGGTTTTATACCTATCAATCCTTTTTACCTTGATTTGATTATACCCAAAAAATCCATCAAGTAAGGACATCATTTGTGACCCTGCAACCTATTGTAAAATCATTTCCACATTATGAAGCGGAAATTGGTCTTTGGCACTCACTCTATTTAATGTGTAGAAATTGACACACAAGATGATATGGTTAGTAATATTCCGAACATGGACCATATTTGAAACCCACTTGGAATACTTAACTAGAAAGATTATATTATCTTTTAACATATTTTCCAATTCTTTTTGAATAGTATCTTTGAGTGCAAGGTTAATAGGTATTTGTTTTTTCCTAACTGCTTTTACACCTTCCTTGATAGGAATGGCATGTTTTATGAGAGAGGTATCAAAACCAAGAAGATCCTCGTATCACCATGCAAAAAAAACTTGAAATTCACCGAGTAGTTTTGTGAATATCTATTTTTCTTCATCAGAACATTGGGCACCTAATTTAATGATATTTGGAGATTCGGGTGTCCCAATGTTAAAGGAAATGGTATCACCCACTTTATTTTCTTACTCCTCTTCCTTATGTGTTTCTTTGTTTCCTACATCACTCGACAAAAATGAACTTTTGAGAGGAGTCAAGCCTTTAGGAAATATGTCATATTCAATAGATATGATTTATTTAGGCTTAAATGATTCATTTTGTATGAAAGAAAAAATTCCTTCATCACTTGGGAAAATCTTCCATGATTAAACATTATCAGGGATGTGAGGGCTATATAGACATTGGAATGTACAATCAGGTCTTTGAGGTAAAATTTGTCGGGTAGGAAATGTTGCAAATATAACTAATCTATCAGCCACGAAATTAAGTTCCCTCTTAACATGAGTGATGTTAAATGATAACAGATTTGAAATGAGCATTCTAACCGCTTGGGTATAGCATTTAAGCAACTTATTTCTTGGAGAATCAATCTTACGTACAAGGTTCACAATGAGTTCAGAATCTCCAAAAGTTGTAAGGTGGCCACAACCTAGTTTATAGACATTTTTTATTCCTAACAATAATGCCTCAAACTCTGTGACATTGTCTGTGCAAGCAAATTCTAACCTATAAGAAAAATTGTGGATTTTACCTATAGGAGAATATAGAATGATGTCGTCCCCATTACCTTTGTTTGAGCATGAGTCATCGAAATGCATGTGCCACATGCCATCATCAAAATCAATTGGTTCAAGCATAGTTTCACCCTCATCAACAAAGATAGAGTACACTACCAAATATTCTTCAAGATAATTTATGTTAGGTTGGGGAATGCTCTCTATATATGGTGAAATTATTCCTTCCCTAAGGACTATATTGTTCTTTCCATTCCGAGGGACAGATAAATGTGTTCCGTCAAGTGAAAGGTATTCACTCGTTAAGGATTTCCAGTCTCTCCCTAAAATAATTGAATAGTTACTCACTGGTGTATCAATTACTTGGATGTTGAGGGTTGTTCTTATCTCAGGATGTGCGCACAGAACTAAAGTTACATCTTTAATTTCACCTATAGTTGAGTGTTGCAAACTGTTATAAGAGAGCATGCTTCTAGAATTTTAATTAGTGCATGATAAGCCAAGCTCGTCCATGGTAATTTTTGACATTACACTTGGACTAGACCTGCCATCAATTAGGAAACAATGAGCTATTTTGTCTAGAATATTTGTAGAGATATAAAAAGTGGGAATTTTTACAGGGTTCCTAACATTATTTACACCTATCTTATTTACAATTGAATCCTCTTCCTTTGACTCTTCAAATAGATAGGCTGTGGTAGAAATTTTACATTCCATAAAGTTTTTGAGATGCTTTTGTTGTTCTGGGATGACAACCATGTCCAAAAGAGTAGCATAATCTTTGATATTATCCAATTGATTAAGGATATTATACTTAGAAGAGGGAAGAGGATAAGACACTCCTTGATTATCCAAAGTTATGACATCTTGTGTATCATCACTTTGAGAAGATGAGCTTGGGGTGGAAGAAGTACAAGGAGGGTCATATTTTCCCTTGGCAGTGTAAGATTTATTCCTGGTATTGATTACCGTAACATCTTCTGGTTCAACCCAATCTAAAATAGTGATTTTGGTATCGATCCTTTTGCCAAAGATCTTATCTCTGACATTTTTTTTAACTTCATAAGTACTTTCTTCATGATTTGTTTCACGAAATTTACACCAAATACGAGACATAATGGAATTTGACTAAAAATTATTTTCATTAGTATTCCTAAAAGGCGCTAAGGAAGACGAAGATTCCCCAAGGGCATAGGAAGAGGCATTTCATTTTTTCTCATAGGCTATCATCCTATTATTCATATCTTGCACGAGTTGTAGGAGGGAAAGCATATATATTTTCTTGACCAAGTCTCCCTTAGGTAGACTTGTTCTTTCGAGTAGCTCCTCATATTCTAGGCAAGTATGAAGAGTGGAAGCAATATTTTCAATAGCCTTCTCTTCCAGTCTATAAGGATAAGGAGAAGGTAATACATTATAATAATGCATGAAAGCAGCCCAATTTTGAGGGTGGATTAGTTCAGGGATTTGATTATATAATTTGGTGAAGTGAAGGTTAAAAGACTTAATGGTTTCACCATATTTATAGGAAATATTGTTGTATTCCATTAACTACTCAGTCAGACTCTTGTATTGTCCATAAGAGGACTTGAACCAATAAACCAACTCTTCCCAAGTGGAAAGAATTTTGGGAGGGAGATCAAAAAAATATGTTGCAGCTTTCCTTTCGAGGGAGTTGACAAAAAAACACATGCAAGTGTCATTATCATTAGCCCCTATATTATTACAAGCATTGGACAATTATACCAGGTGTTCGTTTGTAGTAACAGTATCATTTCCCAAAAATCTAGGTAAATGCTCCTTGGAATTTGGTAATGGGTGAGTAGTAGGTGTCAGATTCAAGGGAGAAGATATGTGACATGGGGTGGTCATAGCATCTTCCTTGAATTGGAAAATCCCATATTTATTTGTAACTTTAGTAGGATTGGTAGTGGATTGAATAGGGACTTGATGATTGTATATACTACCAATTATTGATGAAGCAGAAATTTGTGAGGAGGAGGAACCTCTGGTGCCACTACCACTACCTGCATATGTTATATTGAAGGTGATAGGTATGGGTGATGAATTTGAACTGGAAGAATCAGATAAAGTTCTCCTTAGAGAAATTTATTGTGTTGATTAAAAAAATTTCCTCCTTCCTATTTCAAAAATAGGAGTAGCTTCAGAGGACAATCCTCTTCTCCTTCGAGAGATGCGAGGGTTAGAGGACATGAAAAGAAATACCAAAGAGGTAGTAAAGGGGAGGTTACTATTGATTTCTGGGCTTCCTTTTATTGGCTTCCCAATGTTCACAGATACTTATGTCCCTTTCAATTACTTCCCAAGAGCGTTCAAGCTCAGCACAAGTACTGGTCGTTTCTAAAATAGCGTTGAATAAAGTTAATGCAATGCTAGTTTGGTCATCAAGTCCATTTCGAATATTGGGTTGTCTCGTAATAGGTAATTTCATGGAAAAATCAATCAAGGAGTATTTAGAAAAATTAGAAAAACGAAAGATAATCATGATACAATCAACTAAAGAGATATGGAAGATCTCCCCAGTATGGTCGCAAAATAAATCTTGAGGAAAAGGTATGGATACCCTTACTCAAGTATTTTCAGATCTTGTTGGGCTAAGGCAAGATAGTTGGGAATGTCACCTGGGGTTTATATCCAAAGAAAAAAAACTACTTAATCCACAAGTATTAAGTACAAAGGACCAAGGCTGGTTTGTTTTATATATTATATGTAACTGTGCAAAAAATAAAATAAACTTAAACAAAAATTACATAGGTGTGTAAAGAAATTACATGAGTGTGTACATGGATATAAAAGAAAAAAATGAACCAGATCATCAAAATACATATGTGATACCAAAATCAAAAAATTGATTTTTGTATTGATTTCATTATGAGATACAAGAATGCATTCTCTTTACAAACCCCTGCAAGGGTAGGGACCAAAGTCATATTTAGAATCCTCCGATGGGAACCATACAAAAAGACTCTAACAAGAAAAGAAAACTGAAGCTAAAGATCTAGATCATCTTGCCACAAAATGTTGTCACTTGACTCTGCAAAATATTCTTTATCGGTCATAAAATTTAATTTATAAACAGACAACACACTGACTACCAAAGATAAATCATACACCTTCAAAACAAGCTACTGAAATATAAGATTCAGTTTTGAATCATGTTTCCTTCAATAAGACCCTGATGTCATCAAAATGGTTAAGCCTTCTAGTAAAATCAGAATGAATGAAATATCAAAGTATCTCACTAGTATAGATCAAACCTTATGGTTGAAGCTCTCCTTCTATTTTCTCTCCTTTTGTCTCTTCATTTGATTGAGCTTTTATTCCTTCTCAATAAGTTATGGTAGTTCAACTACCTTTATTTAGTTAATCCTAATTAGCTTAACTTATTATTTGAGATAGATAATAATAATATATATAAATAAGGGTCTAATTAAATAATAATTGAATAGGTGGGACCCCTTATGACTCCCATTTATTTCTTTTAATAATAATCAAACATGAAATATAAAACTCAATCATTTCATTCAAATATCCTCCTTGTAAATCATGTTCCCATATTTATGATCAAATATTTAAATATCAACAAAATATAATATGACCATAACCAAAAATAGTCTTATATCCATGTTGTCCAAAAAAAC
>JASDQU010737058.1:37803-50046 GCA_032191745.1 Picea mariana | reverse complement strand
TGGAGGGTCGTACCATCATGATGATGTGGCGTATTGATGATGTGGTGCATTTTGGTTGGATGTTCGTGGACTAGTAACATGTTGACATGTGTCGTATTGGAAGTGAATGAGAAGAGGACACGTGGCCCAATGGTTGGGCGCCACATGTCCCTCATTTGGTTGGCTTATATATGATTTGTAAAAGTAATGGAGGTCGCGGGGTTCGACCCCCGGACCTCCCATAACACAAAGTCTTCACAACATTTCGCTAACCAATAGTTCCGACCATGTACCTTGTTTCATATCCCATTGCACTTACATTTAAAGTGGGTTGTTGTATTATACGGTCGGGGGGCGGGTCGGGGCCTAGCCCCGACCCATCGTATATTTTATATGTAAACATTGCATATGGTGTATTGTGCACGATTTTTAATCGCATAACTTATATGTTGTGGTTAGCCATTGTAATAAAAACGCGCGCGGGAAATATATATCCGGTGTATTATATTGTGGGCACGGGTTTTTAAAACCTTTGGTTATATGTGGTATGCCACATGCCCGTGGCTCGGAGCGCGCGGTTTAATCCGTTGCACGGTTTTTCAAATGGACAAACTACTTTTATGCCTAGCCTATGGTCGCGTGCGCCATATGACCCAGTGCCAAGGCGGTTAGGGGCTGGAGGCACCCTAACCGTTCTACGGTTTGTATCGGTGCGCGGTTGCGTACGGGTCTTGGTTTTTCCGCTTAAATGAGCATGTGTGCCAGGTTTGGAGAACAAGGGTGCAGATTGTAGAACCAGAGACAACAAAGTTGAAGGGGAGACTTCAAGGAGGCTACCTTCTTCATTTTTTGACCGTTTCAGGTGCCGAAAGAGCCCAGATAGGGGTTTTGGGACGTTGCGGAGCCATTGAAGCAGTCAGTTTGTCATTTTGAGCACTTTGAGCAATTTAATAATAATGATCCATTGGAAGCTAGACTAGGAGATGTAGCCCGGAGTGGGGTGAACTCCTTTATCAAGTTGCTATGTTTATGTCTGATGTTCAATGATTTATTATGCTGTCTATGTGTATCTTTACATAAGTAATCCTTTATTATGTGTTGCAAATTGATCCGTTTTCTTTAAAAACACATAACATTTTCACTTGCAATATTTATTCAAGTTTAAAGTCTTCTTCAATTTTAGATCAGTGCAAAATGCCATAACCATATAAAACCCATGCTTGCAGTTTAAATCAACCATTCAAAATATATATGCAGAAGTATAAACCAATATGCTCATTAAAACAACACCTTTTCCCTTTCCTGAACTTAAATTAAATCACCAATAAACCTATCATTTGCCCATTTTACTTGGAAAGCAGTTTTGAATAAAACTATAGAGTAATTTTGCAAAATAGACATGAGCGCATAAAAATATGAGTCAGCCTTCATCATTATTATTCACATAACGGGTTCCCACCTATTTAGTATATTATTAAATATATATAAGTAGTAATGCATTGCAACCAATTTGCATGCAGGGATTCCATGTTGCACTTTTGGGCATCAACAAAATCTATATCCGTCTTTGGTGGAAATACTAGAAACTCCCCAAATACATCCCCATACTCTTTCAATACTGGATAATATTCAAGAATTGGATCTTTATTCTTCATTATCTCTTCCATATGGGTTTCATATATCTGACACCAATTTCTAAAACTTCGTTTAAGCTATAACACTGAAATCTCTTAGATAGATACATGCCCTATAATACCTTGCATTTTCCTTGAATTTCCTTCCTCATAAAGACATGTTGAAGCCTTGTTATAACAATCTAAAACAACACAATTTTTTTCTAACCAATTCATACCAATCAAGCAATCAAAAGACCCAAGCAGTATGATGTTAAAAGTTTCCTTAGTGTTGACTCCATTCATGTTTATTGGGAAATTGTTAACAAACTCATTGATTCTTCTCTTGGTTCCAATAGCTAGTTGAACTAACCAATATTTTTCATTCTTACATTTCTTCAATTTAAATCTTTCAACTAGATTTGGATCTATATAGATATGACTATCTATAGAATCAATCAAAATATCTATGGGATGATTATCAATCTTACCTTCCACTTCAATCATGTGGGATTGATAGTATCCTTTTCTATTGTCCAAGGTGGCATAAATACTTGGCATGATTTTTCCCATGTTATCTGTTGTCTTCTGTTTGATTCTATGCACAATCCTCATCTTATATCCTCGGCGAGGACAATATTTATACATGTGATATCCTTCACAACCCCAACACTTTATGGGATACTGTCTTGGTCTCTTTTCCAAGGAATATGTCGATTTTTTATCACCTTGAGATGTATTCCCTTGTTGATGTGCTCGAAAATTATTCCTTATGAAAAGTGTCTTGAATCCTTTCTTCCTCTAATCCATCTTTCCTTTCTAATTTTCATCCCAATCCTTTTGGAAAGTTGTCCTTCCTCTGTCTTGCTCATATAAATACTTATCATTTCTTATGGCTTCTTCTTAATTCCAAAGCTCATCAAATCGAATCATATCCTTGTATAAGGATGGAATTACACTCAAGAACCTAGAAATTTTTACCTTCTCATCCCTGATGAAGCTCACATACTTGAGAAGTTCCAAGAATTTCCTCTCATATTCATCCATAGTCATGTTCCCAAGTTGGAGTTCAAAGAACTCTTGCATCTTCTTGTCATAATATTGCTCTGACAAGTACTACTACTGGAAATATTTCTTGAACTGATTCCAAGAAATTCTCTTCTCATCAAGGTGCTTAGCATACTTAAGTAAATCCCACCACATAGATGTCATTCCTTGAAGGTGGTAGGCTATAATTCCGGCTTCTACATTTGATTAGTAATCATGAAACTAGAAATATTTCTTCATTCTCAGAAACTATGCTTCTACATATTCTCTTTTATTGTTCTCTCCATCAAATGATCGTGGCTTGATTTTCCTCACCTCCCCTTGAAAACTATATGATCTATGTCTCCTCCTCTAATGCCTGATAGGAGAAATACTTGGGATGCTCTCTGACCTTGAATGTGCATATGCTCTTTTGGTCAAATGCACCGGGGAATGATGATGTTGACCCCTGCTAACACTCCTTGATTGAATAGATCATCCATGATCATCCCTCCTATCATGAGATATAGATACTTATGCTTTCCTTGCACTAGCTTCTTGTTGTGTGCAAGAATATTTATTAACTTGCTTTTGCAACACATTCAAACTCTATAATATCTCCTCGTGTGTTTTCATGATATTTTCATTATCATCCCTATAGATTTGCATTTCTCTTTGTAGGATTCTCATACTTACAAGCTTCTTCCTATCTCTTCTTCCATTAGATTATGTCTCAGCATTTCCCATGTTGTCATGTAGACCTTTGATTTCTTCTTCATGGTTGCAAGGCTCTTGTGCATCCTCCATATATATAGTTTTCATATTGTAACTAAAGTATTATTTCATGTACCTCTAATTCTGCAAGAATGTTCATACAATAATTTTTGTTAGAATTAAGCACATTAAAAAATATTTATTAATTAGATTACAGGGCATTCTTCATTTCAAATTATAAAGATAAAAAATGAAATAATCCAAATTCTGGATTATCCTCCTCAATACCTTTCTAGTGACTATTCTCTTGCTCAAATATGAGCTCCTAGCTAAAATTTGTGGTCTCTAGAAGTTTAGAATGGTTTTTTATTTTATCCTTGTATGTTACATGTGTCTTCTTTCTCTTCCTGCACACATTCACATACCCAAATTCCAAATCTGGCTCCACAACTATCTTCTACGGTTCATAATATTTCCATATATTTCTCTTGTGTCCCAAATGAACCTATGAGCAAGGATTTATGCCCTTCGGAAGTAAAATGGTGCTAAAAATATACCCTTAGTTGTTTCAGTTGTAAGTTTCTCAGATGAGCTCTATTTTACATTCAGAATAGCTCATTGGAAAACTCTCTCTAAGTTATTTTATTTAATTTGTAGAGTCAAGGTGTACCTTAGTACACTCTGTACACCATATTGTCATGTTTTTTTATACCTAAAAATGTCGTTCATGTCCTCAAAATCTCTCTGCAAGTTTATGACCTTCAAAAACCATAAAATTTCGTGGAAAATCGATTTTTTTACTATTGTAATTGGCCTTCAATATGTACCATTGATCTGAAAATTAGGAGAAATCTCAATTGTTGATTCGTCAGACCTTTCCCAAGCACACAGACAAATTTCCAATGTCGATATCCGGTTCGAATCAATCTGAACCATTACTTTTCCAACACTACATCGGTGATTGGTGATTAGATATTTCTTTGGTAAATCAAAATTACTCATTGATTTGCCCGAACCTTGATCAAAAACCATCAACTATCGGTTGTTTCTCTTGGAAAACCATTTTTTCCCACAAATATCACCAAGCCCTAATCATCAATGACCATCCATTAAAGAATTTCTTTAGAAACTAACTTGTTACAAATTATTCCTAACCTCGATCATCGACCATCAGTTGGATGACATAGCAACTATACTGACATGGCATGACACATAGATGTCGATGTGGCATGAAAAATGGATCTGACATGGAACTCTGGCTTACGTTGAATGACACATGGATGTTGACATGGCATAACATGTGGACGTTGATGTAGAAATACATGTCACCATCCTCCTTTCCTATATAAGTGATTGGCCATTTTTATTGAATGAGTTTAACACCTCACTAAATCTGTCAATCCTCGATCATCGACCATCGATGATTGGATATTTCCTTTGGATGCATCAAACCTCTTGCCAATTTTTTTTGATCCTTGATAATCATCTATCAACAATTGAATATTTCTTTTGGTTGATCCAATACTTTTCTCATTTCTCTGAACTGACTATTGCCCATTGGCGATTTATTTTGGAAAACTAAAAACTCTTCACCAAACTTGTCGATATGATCATTGTCCATCGATGATCTTTCTTGGAAAAATCCAACACTTAGAGATTTTCGACCAAATCCAAAATGAATCTGGGTCGTCGATCTCCCATTCAAAATTATCTCCATTTTTGATTCGCCAAACTTCACCCAACTCTACTAATGAATCTCAATCGTCAATATACTCCATTTACCAACTGTTGAAAATGAATCTCTATCATTGATTCTTCAAATTCTCCCATATGAAAATATGAATCCTGGCTGTCAATCTATTTTTTTTTCCAAATGGCTGAAAATGAATCCATACCATCAATTTTTCTCCTTTTGCAAAATGCCAAATTTATAAGTTTTTAATTCAATTCACAATGAATATGGGTCTTTGATCTCAAAATCAAATACAATCTTGGTCATTGGTTCATCAAACTCTCCCATATTCTTTGGCCTCCATTAGAATGTGAATTTTGACCTTGTAGGTCAAATCTAACTTTGTGACCTGGTCAATTGATGCCAATAAACCTATTAAAAAATTTGGGGGAATTTGAAACTCGAATTTTCCCACCATTTTGGGGATTTCACTCTGATTTTTCACTATTTTTCCCCAAATTCATCACAGATCGAAATTTATAACAATGAATTTTGCCCAAATTTGCACTACTTATTGGCCCATATGGGTCTAGTGCTGAAATTTATCTATGATACCACTCTCTAACACACCCTAGACCAAATTTGGGTCACACCACTTCTTAAAAAAACAATAAATTTTTTTATACCAATTTTAAATGCATAAATAAAACACACTACATGACATTCAATCTTATACAATGGTCCATGCTAATTAAAAATGTAAATGTGATTGCTCAATTGTGCATAGCAACAATTAAATGCATACAACATCATTCAACCATAGAAACAGAGATCTAAATGCATCATTCCATACACAACAAGTAGTATTAACAAAAAAAACTTAGAGTAAAATGCAAAGCAATTATATCATCATTTAACATATATAAACACAACAAATAAGAACACTTATCTTATGAAAATATGCAAACCATTGTAGGGGATGGAAATTCCTCCCAACTGTAGACTTGTTGTTCCATTTCTCAACAGAAATTGACCCACAAGATGGGGCTATGAATCCAAAAGAGGCAGCAGTCTCTAAGGCTAGCTAAAGTGCCCCTCTCGATAGTCAATTCCCAAAACTAATTCCAATCCACTAGCTCGCTTCCCCACAACCTTCACAACCCAAGGTATGGGATCTCCCTTCACTTCTACCAGTCCATCTGGAAGTCCCACTCCTTTCCAGGGCTTCCAACACAGATTGGATAGGAAATATCTCTGTTGGGACCTTAGGAATTATATAGCTACAACATGAATTCACCTAGCAACAAAATTCTTGCTTCTCTTGAAAAATTTGAAAAAGGATATTTCTCATAGGCCCACATCCTCTCTTCCCATTAAATTATAGCTCAAAAAATATACCATACATTCCTAGTATGGCTTCCTCCATACTTTATCACTCCAAACTCTCTTGTTGTCTAGAAAACTCCATGTAAAAATTGTTGATATGCATGCAAAAATTTGAATTGTGTAATTTTGCCCCTCTACCCATACAAATTTCTCTCTTTCTCTTTATTGCTTGACTTACACTCTTCTCCAAGATTATTGTACTCAATCCCCCCATGCTCTCAATAAATATGGGTTGTGACTTTTCACAACCACCCTCTTACATGAATTCAATGATTGGGATCTAGAACACTCAACATATATTAGAAGGTTCAAAGTAAGGATAATTTGGAAAGATATGGGTTTGGGTTTAATAGATATGGGTAAACTCTCCCCCTTGGACCCCTTCCCTCTCTTGTGAAAACTAAGCCCAAAAATCTTGGTATGTTTCCATATGCAGATGGTGAATTTTTTTATTTATTATATTCAATTTTCATCATTTACATATTACGTCACTTTGCCCTTAGCCATACATTACATTTACAATATACATCACTAGTTTGGGGTTTGAAAATAGGGATGTTACAATCTATAAATGAGATAGACATCTGAATAAGGTGAATAGAGATAACATATGAGATTAATATGTAATTTCATAGGTTTTAATCAAATAATCATAGAGGGCGCAACAAATAGGTTAGGCATGACTTCTCTATAAAGTGAAAATTCATAAATTGTGAAGGTTTCTCCATCAAAATAGATCACACTAGTATAAGTTCACTGACATATCTAATAGATCCACAAACTATCCACCATATAAAGAAAAACAATTCTTTTGAAATCACTAGATCCAGATCGGTCAAACTGAAATGGTTAAATTGGTCCATCAATTGGTTGACTACCTATTGAAAGGTTCTTACATGTGAATTATGGTACATTCATAGCTATCCATATGCATTAATGATTTCACCAAAGAAAATGGTTCAACTAGTATGATTATGCTAGGCCCATGTTTGAGTAGCCAAGGTTGTTTTTTATATTTATTGAATGACAAAGTTGACCTGGAATCGGCTTAAGGAAGAAAATGAGGAATTCATCCAATTGATTATGATTATTAGTTCCAAATAATACATAGAATGAATGGATCATGTCGGATCATTATGGATGCTAGCTTCGGATAGAATTAACTTGATTTCCTTAACTATCTATGAAGATTAGGATTTGTAGATTAACCAAACCCAATAGATTTGTTGAGGTTTTTTATTTGAAAAGGGCATTAAGATGACCTTGTACACATTGCCCAGGTCTTGATCTGATGGTAATTATAAGTCCATGATGCACATTGTTTGATATGTACCAAACCTAGTTTAAAAATGTAGGTATATCCTCAAGAACTCTAGGTAAGCACTACCATATCTGTATTTTTAAGGATCAAATTCCCAAAATATAATGAATTTCCATGTAAGAATACTTATGTATTTATTATTTTCCATCTATTATCAGATCTACAGAAAAAAAAATTCTATTTAGGTAGGTCCATAATCCTTGAGGGTTGAAACTATGATATGATACCATATCTCATAACACAAATTTCAATAAATATAAACACATAGATAAACAGCACCACTTGCAACCATTAGCTAATAAAAGTAAATATACATGAATTAGGATTACAAAAATAAGAAGTAGCATATGGTGAGTAACTTACTTCAAAGATGAAGGAATTAACTTACTTGTTGATCTAGGTGGATCTAAGAATGCTAAAAAATTGATGGTCTCAAATGTTGATGGAAATGACTCCATTGTGTAGATATTGATGAGATGTTTCCAACACAACTTTATCGGACACAAATGGGCGTCGTATGAGAAAGATATGGTCTTCTGAAGTTTTGGGAAAACTGGTAAAAATGGAAAAAGGATAGATAACACGTGGCATCAGTGGAAGGATGACATGTGGAACTGTACAGAAGGACACATGGACTGTATGAATGTTGATGTGAATTGTATGGATGGATGAAGTAGAAATATAGATGCTAATGTGGTAGTTTTGACTGGACCGTATGGACGATGACATGGTAGTATGGTAGGATGATGTGGCAATACGACAAGATGATGTGGCATGATAGGTGGCAGTACAACATGCTGACATGGTGTTGAGATGGTGTTGATTATGTGTTGACATGGCAAGTGACTATATGTTGAATATGCTCCAAGTGGCCAAATCAGAAGGTTACACATGGCCCAATCAGAATGTGCCATGTGGCACCCTACATCGGGATAAAAAGGCCTTATCCTTTCAAAATTGTCTCCAAAGGGAATCGAACCCTTGACATCATCGAGAACAAACCGAATGGTTTAAACTAACACACCCGAATTTTTCACTAACAATGTGAATTATTACGACAAATAGATCAAATTATATTTAAGTTTATATTATTTCAAATGGTTCAAAATTTCGATGGGAATGTGATTCGACCCTGCAACCTTTGGCTCAACAAACCAACGAACTAACCAATGTGCCAAGCCATTAATTTGTAAAGACTGCCAAAGAATTTTTCATTTGAGTTTTGGTTAATGCCCCAAATAGAAATATAACAGTGGTCGGGCGGGTTTGAACCTCCGACCTCCACTATAAAATCCCAACTCATTTGTCATTGCAACACACAGGGGCTATGTGCATAGAAGACAACAACAATTGTTTTATGCAGGGTCTATTCTATGCATTTTTGTAAAATATTTTGTATAATCTTTCTAATGGGAGATTTTTTATGAAGTTTTTTTAGGATCTTTTTTATAGGAGTTCTTGGAGATCCTTGAGATAATTTGTAGAGAGTATTTGTAATCCCATTGAGAGAGAGTAAGAAAGGAGTTTTCTTACAAATGTGGTATTTTTGTGTGTTGTAAATCAGTGCCATTGGGCATCCATGGGAGTCATAGGGTGTTTATAGTCAAAAGTCTTAGTTTTATGAGGTCGAGCTGATGGTGATAGTTACACCTGAGGTTGTGCAGTAGAACAGAAATTCAGTCCCACGATGAGTTAATCTGTAATGTAGTGTGATTAAGCATCTATGGAACTATAGAGTTTTTACGGTCAAAAGTTTCAATTTTCCGAGGCGAAGCTGATAATGACATCCACACTTGAGTTCTCTGTAGAAAATTAGAAGGTCCTTATTGAGAGATACTTGTAAGTCTCGGGATGGGAAAATGAGCCACATGTTGTGAAATCTCTTTGAGAAGGAGGATAGCCACTTTATGTGAGATCCTTTTTCCCCTTGTAAACTGGTCCTAGGTTGGGAGAATGAAGTCTTTGCAAAGAAGAATTATAGAACTGGTGCATGGATTAAGAGATCCCAGAGACGTAGCCAAAATATTTGGTGAACTATGTTAACAACTTGTGTAATGTGACATTTGACTTGTTGTTATTACTTCACTTCATTTCATCATTTTAATTCTACAAGTTTACTGTGCAAATTAATGAAGTTTGGTTAAGTACGTGGATTCACATGATAGATGCAAATAGTAAGTAACGATCATAATTCCCGAATTAGGTTGGATGTTAATGTATGTTTATGATTTAAATTGGCATCTAAGTATTTTCAGATCAAGTGGTATCAAACCAGGTCTCACAAGTATTTGTGAGTGAATCCAAGCAAGGTGAAGGCATTATTGAAGAATTCCAGTTTGAAAGTGCATATCTTGGTTGTAAAAGGACAACCATGGGAAAAACATCAAAGTGAGAATGGATGCAAGAGATGGAAGAGATCAAACAGAGTATTCAGGAAGAGAATAGAAGGTTGTTACACATATCGGAAGATGAGAAGTAAAAGTTGAAAATTCAATTACAAGCCACATAAGAGGCTTTGGTAAAGTTTCAGAGTGCGGAAGGATTAAAGAAACCATCCTTCACACCAGATTCAGACATTGTTTATGAGGTATACAGTAGAAGTAATTCTTCTATTTCACATTCTTCTCACCAAGATAATTCTTTTGGTGCATTTGAAAGGCACACTAAAGGTGTTGGGTTGAAAGTTCTAATGAAAATGGGATATGAAGGAAAAGGCCTTGGAGTTAATGGCTAAGGTATAGTTAATCCCATAGAAGTGGTAGAATGACCTCATTATGCAATATTGGATTATGGTAAAGAGGAAGTTGGAGAATTCTCCAAAACAATGAAGGCAATAAATTATTCAAGTGACGAGTCTAATTTAGTGCAGAAAGAACACTCACAAGTTGGTAGTGCATCACATCATGACGGTGACAGTGATTGCAAGTCATCTCCAAAGAGAGATGATAATTTTGAAGAACAAGCTAATTCAAGTTATCCTCATCAATTCTACACTAAATACAACCATGAAAGGTATAAAGGTCATGATGACTTAAAATCTTTCTTTGATTATAAGAAGAATAATCATGCAATTCAAACCTTGTGAAATATGTACCCTTGCACTTTTTGTCGATCACCTAACCATTGTGTGGCCAAGTATAGAAAGAGGAAATATTTGAAGATGAATTTGATCATGTCCATCAAAAAGGAGGTAATACATGAATAATACCTTCCAAGTCCACATGAAAAGAAGGGATCGTTATCTAAGAGAATGGGAAATAATTATTGCACTCATTGTAATATGAGTGGACACTGAATGGAGAAGTGTTGGAAACTTCATCCACAACTTCATCTGAAGTGGTTCAAGGAAGTTGGAAAGGAACCTGCAAAGAGACAAGTAGTAACATTAGCTAAGGTTAATGATTTTGCTGAGAAGTTCGAGAAGGAATTCTCTCTTATGGATTGTCTTGGTAGTATAGTGTATGAGGACATTGAAGCATGGTTTGTGTACAATGACTCCTCTCTCCACATGATAGGAATGAAGTCAGGTTATTTATATTTTTCACAGATATATTTAGAATTCTATGTGGATTGTGGAACTAATACTTGACATGCAATGAAGGGGGTTGGATGTGTGAGATTCCATATAGAGTCAGAAGGATCTATGGAGATGGAAGAGATGTTCTATGTTCCAGAGTTGAAGGTAATTTTTTTATTAGTATCAGCTTTGGAGGATGAGGGATATGGAATTACTTTCTTGCATTGACAGGTGTCCATATATAAAGAGAGAGAGCTACATAGGACACAAAATTATTTCATGGTGTCAGATATGAGATGTTATACAAGTTGCTAGGAAAGCCTGTGATTAGATCTAGTGGGTTCTTGGATTCAGATTCAATGTCAATATCAGAGATAGAAAATTGTGAGGCTTCTTCCAGTACTTTCAGAAGAGTAGTCCCATGAAGAATCCCACCTATCCAAGGAAGATCCCATTAAGGGGAAGCATTTTAAAGTGGAACATTCAAATTATTTTTCCATTTTTGTAAAGTAGGATAGAAATAATCTTCTTTGTATGAAGTATGGAGGTAGAGTACTTATTAAAAGAGTGAAATAAGTAGAAATGGTTGTTATTTAATTCCATGTCCATGTAAGATGTATATATTAATTCCTTGTGAGAGGAAAGTCAAACAACAAATTTAGCGAGTAAAGGAGATGAACAATAAGTTTTTTAAGATACTCCAACATATACATCAATAAGTAAAAGGACAATTAAAGGAGTGCCAAGCCAAGACATGCAAGGAATGACAAGCACTAGAATGATTAGTTCCAATATGGAGATCAATTTGAAGTGCATATCATCAAAGTGGATAGAGACCATAAAAGTGAAGAAGTTGATCCTTACTTAGTTGTTGAGTAATCCAGACTTTTGGAGGTCCAAAATTTCTTCTAGTGGGGAGGTGTGATCCAAGTGGATTTAAGAATGATAAAAAAATTATAGTCTCAAATGTTGATGGAAATGAATACATTGCATAGAGCTCGATGATAGATTTCCT
>JASDQU010737058.1:10434-37783 GCA_032191745.1 Picea mariana | reverse complement strand
AAAACTGAAGCTAAAGATCTAGATCATCTTGCCACAAAATGTTGTCACTTGACTCTGCAAAATATTCTTTATCGGTCATAAAATTTAATTTATAAACAGACAACACACTGACTACCAAAGATAAATCATACACCTTCAAAACAAGCTACTGAAATATAATATTCAGTTTTGAATCATGTTTCCTTCAATAAGACCCTAATGTCATCAGGATGGTTAAGCCTTCTAGTAAAATAAGAATGAATGAAATATCAAAGTATCTCACTAGTATAGAGCAAACCTTATGGTTGAAGCTCTCCTTCTATTTTCTCTCCTTTTGTCTCTTCATTTGATTGAGCTTTTATTCCTTCTCAATAAGTTATGTTAGTTCAACTACCTTTATTTAGTTAATCCTAATTAGCTTAACTTATTATTTGAGACAGATAATAATATATATATAAATAAGGGTCTAATTAAATAATAATTGAATAGGTGGGACCCCTTATGATTCCCATTTATTTCTTTTAATAATAATCAAACATGAAATATAAAACTCAATCATTTCATTCAAATATCCTCCTTGTAAATCATGTTCCCATATTTATGATCAAATATTTAAATATCAACAAAATATAATATGACCATAACCAAAAATAGTCTTATATCCATGTTGTCCAAAAAAACTACCTAACTATATGCTTGTTGTCCAAAAAATTGTCAAAGTAAAAGACTGTCCTCAAAATAGAAAATAAAATTAATCATCATTAAAAACCGTATTTAGCGTGAGAGGCATTTGGCCTCTTTTCACTGTTGTCCTCTTTTGATATTATTGTTGCAGCTTTAGGCTGACTGGAACCTTGAGGTTGGACTGCACTGATAATGTGATAACAAACATCTTTAAGATGAAGATGTGAAGACATATATTCAAAGGAATCTTTGGATGTTTTGGAGGAAATGGCCACTCATTTTCCTTTATCTTTCTCAAGCTTGGGAACATCAATTTTTATCCTCTTACTATCATGAGTGGACTGCATAGGTGAGACAATATGATCATCTTTATAATTTTGATTTTTTGGCAGTGGAGGAGGGGGTAACGACAAATACACAATAGGCCAACCGTGGTGATGAACAACAGACTGATGGAAAATCTCTTGCCAACCATCATTGGTAGGTGGTTATGGTTGCATAGACACATGAGGGGGAACATGGATACTAGAAAAAAATTTATGTGGATGGAAGGGCAGTTTCTCACGTCAGGGTTGGAGGATCCCATGGCCAACTAGGTTAAAGAATCCATATTGAAAGATTTGGTTTAATTCTTGTGGATCAACAACAAAATGTATTGAAAACCGAGGCCTTTTATGACTCATCTAACAATTTCCTATGCCTCTATTGTCTGTGCCATTACTGCTTATGCTAAAGAAGCTCGTCCTGAATTAATATTCCAACATGTCATGAAAAACTCTTAACAATCCATGCATTAATAATCTACCTAAATAAAATCAAAAGGTTGGCTCTATTATTTACCATAGAACCACATGCAATCCATCCATCAACATTTTAAAACTCAACAATCAATCACCATTTGAACAGGGAGTGATAGGGATATTGGGAAGATGAGGGATTTATAATGTGAGAAAAAATGGTAGAATGGATGGGGAAAAACAATGAATATTGTTCAAGCAATGTAGGATTAATAGTGACTATATCCATATCCAACCTTGAAACACCAGTCATTAAATAGCTTTTCTCTTTTGTCATTAATCATTTTTCTTTGTAAAAGGATTTTAAATTTCATAATCATAGAACAAGGAATGTTATGAATGTATTTGGGAAGGCGAAGGAGATATAATGAGTGAAAATTGGTATAATGAAAGAGGAAAATGATTATTGTTCTATTATATGCAATGATATCCAAAAATACTATCACCGTCGATAAAAGAATTGCCAAAACTTTTCTGTGTTTCATAATTTAAATCCAAAACACAGTTGTTCAAAACCCCAAGAAAGTTCCAAGAATATTAATTGTACAACCTTTATTTCCTTTTTCTTTTCCTTTATTTGTAGATTTTTTATAATAGATTGTTAACAGAGTCATTCCAACCATTAAAACTAATTACATCGAGCATGCAATGGGGGCTGAGAGCACAACATAAGACAACATTTATTCAATATACAATGTTGGTATCACAACCTTAAATAATTGTTGTGTAAACATACTAGGTTCAAAACCCATGTGAAACTCATGTTCATTTATTTTAACATTCTACAGTTTTCAAAATCAACCAAAAACCCCCATGGATAATCAACAAATGAACCCATATTTAATGCAATTAAAAAATCTTCCCACTCTCAGGTTATTATCTTACAACATAAATCAAAACTAGAGTTTGAAACTCATAATTTCCATACCTAAATAGAAGAACTGAGGTCTGGGTGAACACAAAGGTGAAACCTTCACAAAGGGTCTGTACCAAAAACAACATTTAACCATCTCTTAACACATCACTTTCCACAGACCGCTTCACAGACCTCTCATGGCGGCCACAAGGAAAATACACCATACATCTACAAACATTTTAAAGCTAGTTTGAAGGAGCTACAAATCTCCCATGACTAGGTAATAGTACTAAGAAAACAACTACTTCTTGTTTCAGAGAGAATATAAACCCTTGAATTTTAATGACGAGAGATGAGTGAAACTAGGACAATATTTTTCATAATTATTTGCTAACAAGCATAGCAGCAAAGAAATGGATATTTTGGATGCAATGCTATCCAAACAGAAAGGAAATTTCAATCATTAATCAGCTTGAACACTTAAATTCCAACAGGGAGAAATTGCACTATAAATACCATTACACAGTTGATACCCACATGCATTCATTAAAATTTCAGAAAAACAAAATCTGTAAGAAAATAAAAGAGACAACCTCATTAATTTATTCTTAGCGGAGTTATATTTCATGAATGGAGAGGTGAGAGCTATCCTACCTGTATGTAGAATGCTAGAAACCAAATAAGCATGACTATTTTTTCCAAGGTCGAGGAAAACAGAGGCAACACCAGCCAAAGTAATCAACCAAATGCAAACCAAGTGAGGGTGGTGACCTCGAGGTAGTGTTAGAGCAACGTGCAGTAATTGTCTGTCGTATCATACATTAACTCCATCAACCAAAGCCCAATATGAGATCACCAACACCTCCAACGCATAATCCACTATAGTTTCCAAATAAAAATTCAATACAAAGTCGGATATGCCACCTTCCATAACCCCTAATTTTTATGTGTGCACTTAACACTTTGCACAAAGTATCTTGTATGTCCCACACTCATTGCTAGGGAAGCATTGCCACCCTTCAAAATTAACCAATGTCCATGATAATAACAAGAATTCATAAGTGCAATATGCCATAACCATATAAAACCCATGCTTGCAGTTTAAATCAACCATTCAAAATATATATGCAGTAGTATAAACCAATATGCTCATTAAAAAAACACCTTTTCCCTTTCCTATTTAAATTAAATCGCCAATAAACCTATCATTTGCCCATTTTGCTTGGAAAGCAGTTTTGAATAAAACTGTAGAGTAATTTTGCAAAATAGACATGAGCGCATAAAAATATGAGTCATCCTTTATCATTATTATTCACATAACGAGGTCCCACCTATTTAGTATATTATTAAATATATATAAGTAGTAAGGCATTGCAACCAATTTGCATGCAGGGATTCCATGTTGCACTTTTGGGCATCAACAAAATCTATATCCCTCTTTGGTGGAAATACTAGAAACTCCCCAAATACATCCCCATACTCTTTCAAGACTGGATAATATTCAAGAATTGGATCTTTATTCTTCATTATCTCTTCCATATGGGTTTCATATATTGACACCAATTTCTAAAACTTCATTTAAGCTATAACACTGAAATCTCTTAGATAGATACATGCCCTATAATACCTTGCATTTTCCTTGAATTTCCTTCCTCATAAAGACATGTGAAAGCCTTCTTATAACAATCTAAAACAACACAATTTTTTTCTAACCAATCCATACCAATCAAGCAATCAAAATACCCAAGCGGTATGATGTTAAAAGTTTCCTTAGTGTTGAATCCATTCATGTTTATTGGGAAATTGTTAACAAACTCATTGATTCTTCTTTTGGTTCCAATAGCTAGTTGAACTAACCAATATTTTTCATTCTTACATTTCTTCAATTTAAATATTTCAACTAGATTTGGATCTATATAGATATGACTATCTATAGAATCAATCAAAATATCTATGGGCTGATTATCAATCTTACCTTCCACTTCAATCATGTGGGATTGATAGTATCCTTTTCTATTGTCCAAGGTGGCATAGATACTTGGCATGATTCTTCCCATGTTATCTATTGTCTTATGTTTGATTCTATGCACAGTCCTCATCTTATATCCTCGGCGAGGAAAATATTTATACATGTGATATCCTTCACAACCCCAACACTTTATGGGATACTGTCTTGGTCTCTTTTCCAAGGAATATGTCAATTTTTTATCACCTTGAGATGTATTCCCTTGTTGATGTGCTCAAAAACTATTCCTTATGAAAAGTGTATTGAATCCTTTCTTCCTCTAATCCATCTTTCCTTTCTTATTTTCATCCCAACCCTTTTGGAAAGTTGTCCTTCCTCTGTCTTGCTCATATAAATACTTATCCTTTCTTATGGCTTCTTCTTAATTCCCAAGCTCATCAAATTGAATCGTATCCTTGTATAAGGATGGAATTCCACTCAGGAACCTAGAATTTTTTACCTTCTCATCCCTGATGAAGCTCACATACTTGAGAAGTTCCAAGAATTTCCTCTCATATTCATCCATAGTCATGTTCCCAAGTTTGAGTTCAAAGAACTCTTGCATCTTCTTGTCATAATATTGCTCTAACAAGTACTACTACTGGAAATATTTCTTGAACTGATTCCAAGAAATTCTCTTCTCATCAAGGTGCTTAGCATACTTAAGTAAATCCCACCACATAGATGTCGTTCCTTGAAGGTGGTAGGCTATAATTCGGGCTTCTACATTTGATTAGTAATCATGAAACTAGAAATATTTCTTCATTCCCAGAAACCATGCTTCTGCATATTCTCTTTTATTGTTCTCTCCATCACATGATCGTGGCTTGATTTTCCTCAGCTCCCCTTGAAAACTATATGATCTATGCCTCCTCCTCTAATGCCTGATAGGAGACATACTTGGGATGCTCTCTGACCCTGAATGTGCATATTCTCTTTTGGTCAAATGCATCAAGGAATGATGATGTTGATCCCTGCTAACACTCCTTGATTGTCTAGATCATCCATGATCATCCCTCCTATCATGAGATATAGATACTTATTCTTTCCTTGCACTAGCTTCTTGTTGTGTGCAAGAATATTTATTAACTTGCTTTTACAACACATTCAAACTCTGTAATATCTCCTCGTGTGTTTTCATGATATTTTCATTATCATCCCTATAGATTTGCATTTCTCTTTGTAGGATTCTCATAGTTACAAGCTTCTTCCCATCTCTTCCATTAGATTATGTCTCAGCATTTCCCATGTTGTCATGTATACCTTTGATTTCTTCTTCATGGTTGCAAGGCTCTTGTGCATCCTCCATATATATAGTTTTCATATTGTATCTAAAGTATTCTTTCATGTACCTCTAATTCTATAAGAATGTTCATACAATAATTGTTGTTAGAATTAAGCACATTAAAAAATATTTATTAATTAGATTACAGGGCATTCTTCATTTCAAATTATAAAGATAAAAAATGAAATAATCCAAATTCTAGATTATCCTCCTCAATACCTTTCTAGTGACTATTCTCTTGCTCAAATATGAGCTCCTAGCTAAAATTTGTGGTCTTTAGAAGTTTAGAATGGTTTTTTATTTTATCCTTGTATGTTACATGTGTCTTCTTTCTCTTCCTGCACACATTCACATACCCAAATTCCAAATCTGGCCCGACAACTATATTCTATGGTTCATAATATTTTCATATATTTCTCTTGTGTCCCAAACGAACCTATGAGCAAGGAGTTATGCCCTTCGGAAGTAAAATGGTGCTAAAAATATACCCTTAGTTGTTTCAGTTGTAAGTTTCTCATATGAGCTCTATTTTGCATTCAGAATAGCTCATTGGAAAACTCTCTCTGAGTTATTTTATTTAAGTTGTAGAGTCAAGGTGTACCTTAGTACACTCTGTAAACCCTATTGTCATGTTTTTTGCTACCTAAAAATGTCGTTCATGTCCTCAAAATCTCTTTGCAAGTTTATGACCTTCAAAAACCATAAAATTTCATGGAAAATCGATTGTTTTACTACTGTAATTGGCCTTCAATATGTACTGTTGATATTAAAATTGGGAGAAATCTCAATTGTTGATTCATCAGACCTTTCCCAAGCACGTGGACAAATTTCCAATGTCGAACTCCAGTTCGAATCAATCTGGACCATTACTTTTCCAACACTACATCGGTGATTGGTGATTAGATATTTCTTTGGTAAATCAAAATTACTCATTGATTTGCCCGAACCTTGATCAACAACCATCAACTATCGGTTGTTTCTCTTGGAAAACCATTTTTTCCCACAAATATCACCAAGCCCTAATCATCGATGACCATCCATTAAAGAATTTATTTAGAAACTAACTTGTTACAAATTATTTCTAACCTCGATCATCAACCATCAGTTGGATGACATAGCAACTATACTGACATCGCATGACACATAGATGTCGATGTGGCATGAAAAATGGATCTGACATGGAACTCTGGCTTACGTTGAATGACACATGGATGTTGACATGGCATAACATGTGGACATTGATGTAGAAATACATGTCACCATCCTCCTTTCCTATATCAGTGATTGGCCATTTTTATTGGATGAGTTTAACACCTCACTAAATCTGCCAATCCTCGATCATCGACCATCGGTGATTGGATATTTCCTTTGGATGCATCAAACCTCTTGCCAAATTTTGTTGATCCTTGATAATCATATATCAACAATTGAATATTTCTTTTGGTCGATCCAACACTTTTCTCATTTCTCCGAACTGACCATTGACCATTGGCGATTTATTTTGGAAAACTAAAAGCTCTTCACCAAACTTGTTGATCTGATCATTGTCCATCAATGATCTTTCTTGGAAAAATCCAACACTTAGAGATTTTCGACCAAATCCAAAATGAATCTAAGTCATCGATCTCCCATTCAAAATTATCTTCATCGTTGATTCGCCAAACTTCAACCAACTCTACTAATGAATCTCGATCGTCAATATACTCCATTTACCAACTGTTGAAAATGAATCTCTATCATTGATTCTTCAACTTCTCCCATATGAAAAAATGAATCCTGGCTGTCAATCTATTTTTTTTTCCAAATGGCCGAAAATGAATCCATATCGTCATTTTTTCTCCTTTTGCAAAATGCCAAATTTATAAGTTTTTAATTCAATTCATAATGAATATGGGCCGTTGATCTCAAAATCAAATACAATCTTGGTCATTGGTTCATCAAACTCTCCCATATCCTTTGGCCTCCATTAGAATGTGAATTTTGACCTTGTAGGTCAAATCTAACTTTGTGACCCGGTCAATTGACGCCAATAAACCTATTAAAAAATTTTGGGGAATTTGAAACTCGAATTTTCCCTCCATTTTGGGGATTTCACTCTGATTTTTCACTGTTTTTCCCCAAATTCATCACAGATCAAAATTTATAACAATGAATTTTGCCCAAATTTGCACTACTTATTGGACCATATGGGTCCAGTGATGAAATTTATCTATGATACCACTCTATAACACACCCTATACAAAATTTGGGTCACGCTACTGCTTAAAAAAACAATAAAATTTTTTATACCAATTTTAAATGCATAAATAAAACACACTACATGGCATTCAATCTTATACAATGGTCCATGCTAATTAAAAATGTAAATGTGATTGCTCAATTGTGCATAGCAACAATTAAATGCATACAACATCATTCAACCATAGAAACAGAGATCTAAATGCATCATTCTATTCACAACAAGTAGTATTAACAAAAAAAACTCAAAGTAAAACGCAAAGCAATTATATCATCATTTAACATATATAAACACAATAAATAAGAACACTTATCTTATGAAAATATGCAACCCGTTGTAGGGGATGGAAATTCCTCCCAACTGTAGACTTGTTGTTCCATTTCTCAACAGAAAGTGACGCACAAGTTGGGGCTATGAATCCAAAAGAGGTAGCAGTCTCTAAGGCTAGCTAAAGTGCCCCTCTCGATAGTCAATTCCCAAAACTAATTCCAATCCACTAGCTCGCTTCCCCACAACCTTCAAAACCCAAGGTATGGGATCTCCCTTCACTTCTAACAGTCCATCTGGAAGTCCCACTCCTTTCTAGGGCTTCCAACATAGATTGGATAGGAAATATCTTTGTTGGGACCTTAGGAATTATATAGCTACAACATGAATTCACTTAGCAACAAAATTCTTTCTTCTCTTGAAAAATTTGAAAAAGGATATTTCTCATAGGCCCACATCCTCTCTTCTCATGAAATTATAGCTCAAAAAATATGCCATACATTCCTAGTATGGCTTCCTCCATACTTTATCACTCCAAACTCTCTTGTTGTCTAGAAAACTTCATGTAAAAATTGTTGATCTGCATGAAAAAATTTGAATTGTGTAATTTTGCCCCTCTACCCATACAAATTTCTCTCTTTCTCTTTATTGCTTGACTTACACTCTTCTCCAAGATTATTGTACTCAATCCCCCCATGCTCTCAATAAATATGGGATGTGACCTTTCACAACCACCCTCTTACATGAATTCAATGATTGGGATCTAGAACACTCAACGTATATTAGAAGGTTCAAAGTAAGGATAATTTGAAAAGATATGGGTTTGGGTTTAATAGATATGGGTAAAATCTCCCCCTTATATCCCTTCCCTCTCTTGTGAAAACTAAGCCCGAAAATCTTGGTATGTTTCCATCTACAGATGGTGAAATTTTTTATTTATTATATTCAATTTTCATCATTTACATATTACATCGCTTTGCCCTTAGCCATACATTACATTTACAATATACATCACTAGTTTGGGGTTTGAAAATAGGGATGTTACAATCTATAAATGATATCGACATCTAAATAAGGTGACTAGAGATAACATATGAGATTAATATGTAATTTCATAGGTTTTAATCAAATAATCATAGAGGGCGCAACAAATAGGTTAGGCATGACTTCTCTATAAAGTGAAAATTCATAAATTGTGAAGGTTTCTCCATCATAATAGATCACATTAGTATAATTTCACTGACATATCTAATAGATCCACAAACTATCCACCATATAAAGAAAAAAAATTCTTTTGAAATCACTAGATCCAGATCGGTCAAACTAAAATGGTTAAATTGGTCCATCAATCGGTTGACTACCTATTGAAAGGTTCTTACATGTGAATTATGGTACATTCATAGCTATCCATATGCATTAATGATTTCACCAAAGAAAATGGTTCAACTAGTATGATTATGCTAGGCCCATGTTTGAGTAGCCAAGGTTGTTTTTTAGATTTATTGAATGACAAAGTTGACCTAGAATCGGCTTAAGGAAGAAAATGAGGAATTCATCCAATTGATTATGATTGTTAGTTCCAAATAATACATAGAATGAATAGATCATGTTGGATCATTATGGATGCTAGCTTGGGATAGAATTAACTTGATTTCCCTAACTATCTATGAAGATTAGGATTTGTAGATTAACCAAACCCAATAGATTTGTTGAGGTTCTTTATTTGAAAAGGGCATTAAGATGACCTTGTACACATTGCCCAGGTCTTGATCTGATGGTAATTATAAGTCCACGATGCACATTGTTTGATATGTACTGAACCTAGTTTAAAAATGTAGATATATCCTCAAGAACTCTAGGTAAGAGCTACCATATGTGTATTTTTAAGGATCAAATTCCCAAAATACAATGAATTTCCATGTAAGAATACTTATGTATTTATTATTTTCCATCTATTATCAGATCAACAGAAAAAAAAAATTCTATTTAGGTAGGTCCATAAGCCTTGAGGGTTGAAACTATGATATGATACCATATCTCATAACACAAATTTCAGTAAATATAAACACATAGATAAACACCACCACTTGCAACCATTAGCTAATAAAAGTAAAGATACATGAATTAGTATTACAGAAATAAGAAGTAGCATATGGTGAGTAACTTACTTCAAAGATGAAGGAATTAACTTACTTGTTGATCCAGGTGGATCTAAGAATGCTAAAACATTGATAGTCTCAAATGTTGATGGAAATGACTCCATTGTGTAGATATTGACGAGATATTTCCAACACAACTTTAACGGACACAAATGGACGTCGTATGAGAAAGATATGGTCTTCTGAAGTTTTGGGAAAACAGGTAAAAATGGAAAAAGGATAGATAACACGTGGCATCAGTGGAAGGATGACATGTGGAACTGTACAGAAGGACACATGGACTGTATGAATGTTGATGTGGACTGTATGGATGGATGAAGTAGAAATATAGATGCTAATGTGGTAGTTTTGACTGGACCGTATGGACGATGACATGGTAGTATGGTAGGATGATGTGGCAATACGACAAGATGATGTGGCATGATAGGTGGCAGTACAACATGCTGACATGGTGTTGACATGGTGTTGATTGTGTGTTGACATGGTAGGTGACTATATGTTGAATATGCTCCAAGTGGCCAAATCAGAAGGTTACGCATGGCCCAATCATAATGTGCCATGTGGCACCCTACATCGGGATAAAAAGGCCTTATCCTTTCAAAATTGTCTCCAAAGGGAATTGAACCCTTGACATCATCGAGAACAAACTGAACAATTTAAACCAACACACCCGAATTTTGGGCTAACAATGTGAATTATTATGACAAATAGATCAAATTATATTTAAGTTTATATTATTTCAAATGGTTCAAAATTTCGATGGGAATGTGATTTGACCCCGCAACCTCTGGCTCAACAAACCAACGAACTAACCAATGCTCCAAGCCATTAATTTGTAAAGACCGCCAAAGAATTTTTCATTTGATTTTTGGTTAATGCCCCAAATAGAAATATAACAGTGGTCGGGTGGGTTTGAACCTCTGACCTCCACTATAAAATCCCAACGCCTTTGTCATTGCAACACACAGGGGCTATGTGTATAGAAGACAACAAAAATTATTTTATGCAGGGTCTATTCTATGCATTTTTGTAAAATATTTTGTATAATCTTTCTAATGGGAGATTTTTTATGAAGTTTTTTTAGGATCTTTTTTAGAGGAGTTCTTGGAGATCCTTGAGATAATTTTGTAGAGAGTCTTTGTAATCCCATTGAGAGAGAGTAAGAAAGGAGTTTTCTTACAAATGTGGTATTTTTGTGTGTTGTAAATGAGTGTCATTGGGCATCCATGGGAGTCATAGAGTGTTTATAGTCAAAAGTCTTAGTTTTCTGAGGTCGAGTTGATGGTGATAGTTACACCTGAGGTTGTGTAGTAGAACAGAAAGTCATTCCCACGATGGGTTAATCTGTAATGTAGTGTGATTAAGCATCTATGGAACTATAGAGTGTTTACGGTCAAAAGTTTCAATTTTCCGAGGCAACGCTGATAATGACATCCACACTTGAGTTCTCTGTAGAAAATTAGAAGGTCCTTATTGAGAGAGCCTTGTAAGTCTCGGGATGGGAAAATGAGCCACATGTTGTGAAATCTCTTTGAGAAGGAGGATAGCCACTTTATGTGAGATCCTTTTTCCCCTTGTAGACCATGGATGATTTTAAGGATGGAATTTTATTTTAAAATGTAGAAACCTTGTGGAATCTTACTAATCCTTCATATGCCAACTATAAATGTTTGGTGATATTTTTGTAAAAATATTAAAATTTCTAAGGATTTTATATAGTTTTTATAAAATTTTGGCGATTTTTAAGGTAAAATAATTTTATCCTATAGAATTTGGGCAAATCATTTTTAAAATAGCGAATCTTGTTTTTGGAAAAACCATGAAACATTAACCCATGAGCGAAATTTAGCCCCTAAAATCATCCTTGTTGTAGACTGGTCCTAGGTTGGGAGAATGAAGTCTTTGCAAAGAAGAATTATAGAACCGGTGCATGGATTAAGAGATCCCAGAGACGTAGCCAAAATATTTGGTGAACTATGTTAACAACTTGTGTAATGTGACATTTGACTTGTTGCTATTACTTCACTTCATTTCATCATTTTAATTCTACAATTTTACTGTGCAAATTAATGAAGTTTGGTTAAGTACGTGGATTCACATGATAGATGAAAATAGTAAGTAACGGTCATAATTCCCGAATTAGATTGGATGTTAATGTATGTTTATGATTTAAATTGGCATCTAAGTATTTTCAGATCAAGTGGTATCAAAGCAGGTCTCACAAGTATTTGTGAGTGAATCCAAGCAAGGTGAAGGCATGCTTGAAGAATTCCAGTTTGAAAGTGCATATCTTGGTTGTAAAAGGACAACCATGGGAAAAGCATCAAAGTGAGAATGGATTCAAGAGATGGAAGAGATCAACCAGAGTATTCAAGAAGAGAATTTTGAGTTGAGAAGGTTGTTACACATATCGGAAGATGAGAAGTAAAAGTTGAAAATTCAGTTACAAGCCACATAAGAGGCTTTGGTAAAGTTTCAGAGTGCGGAAGGATTAAAGAAACCATCCTTCACACCAGATTCAGACATTGTTTATGAGGTATACAGTAGAAGTAATTCTTCAATTTCACATTCTTCTCATCAAGATAATTCTTTTGGTGCATTTGAAAGGCACACTAAAGGTGTTGGGTTGAAAGTTCTAATGAAAATGGGATATGAAGGAAAAGGCCTTGAAGTTAATGGATAAGGTATAGTTAATCCCATAGAAGTGGTAGAATGACCTCATTATGCAGGATTGGATTATGGTAAAGAGGAAGATGGAGAATTCTCCAAAACAACGAAGGCAATAAATTCTTCAAGTGACCAGTCTAATTTAGTGCAGAAAGAACACTCACAAGTTGGTAGTGCATCACACCATGACGGTGACAGTGATTGCAATTCATCTCCAAAGAGAGATGATAATTTTGAAGGACAAGCTAATTCAAGTTATCCTCATCAATTCTACACTAAATACAACCATGAAAGGTATAAAGGTCATGATGACTTAAAATCTTTCTTTGATAATAAGAAGAATAATCATGCAATTCAAACCTTGTGAAATATGTACCCTTGCACTTTTTTTCGATCACCTAACCATTGTGTGGCCAAGTATAGAAAGAGGAAATATTTGAAGATGAAGTTGATCATGTCCATCAAAAAGGAGGTAATACATGAATAATACCTTCCAAGTCCACATGGAGAGAAGGGATCGTTGTCCAAGAGAATGGGAAATAATTATTGCACTCATTGTAATATGAGTGGACACTGAATGGAGAAGTGTTGGAAACTTCATCCACAACTTCATCTGAAGTGGTTCAAGGAAGTTGTAAAGGAACCTGCAAAGAGACAAGTAGTAACATCAGCTAAGGTTAATGATTTTGCTGAGAAGTTCGAGAAGGAATTCTCTCTTATGGATTGTCTTGGTATTATAGTGTATGAGGACATTGAAGCATGGTTTGTGTACAATGACTCCTCTCTCCACATGATGGGAATGACGTCAGGTTCTTTATATTTTTTACAGATATATTTAGAATTCTATGTGGATTGTGGGACTAATACCTGACATGCAATGAAGGGGGTTGGATGTGTGAGATTCCATATAGAGTCAGAAGGATCTATGTTGATGGAAGAGATGTTCTATGTTCCAGAGTTGAAGGTAAAATTTTTATTAGTATCAGCTTTGGAGGATGAGGGATATGGATTTACTTTCTTGCATTGACAGGTGTCCATAAATACAGAGAGAGAGCTACACAGAACACAAAATTATTTCATGGTGTCAGATATGAGATGTTATACAAGTTTCTAGGAAAGCTTGTGATTGGATCTAGTGGGTTCTTGGATTCAGATTCAATGTCAATATCAGAGACAAAAAATTGTGAGGCTTCTTCCGTTACTTTCAGAAGAATAATCCCATCAAGAATCCCACCTATCCAAGGAAGATTCCATTAAGGGGAAGCAATTTAAAGTGGAACATTCAAATCATTTTTCCATTTTTGTAAAGTAGGATAGAAATAATCTTCTTTGCATGAAGTATGGAGGTAGAGTACTTATTAAAAGAGTGAAATAAGTAGAAATGGTTGTTATTTAATTCCATGTCCATGTAAGATGTATATATTAATTCCTTGTGAGAGGAAAGTCAAACAAAAAATTTAGCGAGTAAAGGAGATGAACAATAAGTTTTTTAAGATACTCCAACAGATACATCAAGAAGTAAAAGGACAGTTAAAGGAGTGCCAAGCCAAGACATGTAAGGAATTACAAGCACTAGAATGATTAGTTCCAATATGGAGATTAGTTTGAAGTGCATATCATCAAAGTGGATAGAGACCAGAAAAGTGAAGAAGTTGATCCTTACTTAGTTGTTGAGTAATCCAGACTTTTGGAGGTCCAAAATTTCTTCTAGTGGGGAGGTGTGATCCAAGTGGATTTAAGAATGATAAAAAAATTATAGTCTCAAATGTTGATGGAAATGAATACATTGCATAGAGCTCGATGATAGATTTCCTATGGAACTTGAATGAACTGAAAAATATGTCGTATGAGAAAGATATGGTCTTCTGATTTTTTGGAAAAATAGGTAAAAATGGAAAAGGAATAGATGACATGTGGCATCACTAGAAAGATGACACATAGCATTGTACGAATGGAAACGTGGACTGTACGGATGCTGACTTGGACTGTACACATGGATGATGTCTCAATATGGATGTCGATCTGCCAATGTTGAATGGACTGTATGATAGGATGATGTGGAAAAAGAGGTGGTAGTATGGCATGCTAAAGTGGCGTTGAGATGGCGTTGAGTATGCGGTCATGTGGGAGTTTACTATATTTTGACTATTCTCCAAGTGTACGAATACAAAAGTGACACATGGCCAAATCAGAATGTGTCACGTGGCACCCCCCATTGAGATAAAAATGCCTTATCCTTCTGGAATCATCGCCAAAGGGAATCGAACCCCCAACCTTGTCGGGTTGAATCGAATGATTTAAACCAATGTCTCCAACTATTGCGCTAACAATGTGACTTATTATGGAAAATAAATCAAACTATATTTAATTTTTCATTCATTCATATGGTTCAATATTCTAACATGTACGGGATTCAACCTCCGACTCAAAAAACAAACAAACTAAGTAATGAGCCAAGCCATTAAATTGTAAAGTCCTCCAAAGAATTTTCATTTAAGTTTTCTTTAATTCCCCAAGAGGAAATATAACGGTGGTCGGGTGGGCTTGAACCCCCGACCTCCGCTATAAAATCCCAACACCTTTTTCATTGCACGACACATAGGTTATGTGCATAGAATCCCAGAGAGAATTTTTTTATGCAGGGTTTGTTCTATGGATTTTTGTAAAAGATTTTGTATAAGATTTATAATGGGATCTCTTTTATGAAGCTTTTTGAGGATATTTTTGAGAGGAGTTCTTAGAGAACCTTGAGATACTTTTGTAGAGATCCTTTGTAATCTCGTTGAGAGAGTGTAAGCAAGGATTTTTATTACAAATGTGGTCTTTTTGTATTTTGTAAATCAATGTCATTAGGAATATATGGGATTCATAGGGTGTTTATAGTCAAAAGTATCAATTTTCCAAGGTAGAGTTGATGGTGACAATTACACCTGAGGTTGTGAAACAAAACTGAAATTCGGTCCCAAGATGGGTCAATCTGTAATGTAGTTCCATTTAGAATCTATGGAACTATAGAGTGTTTACAGTTAAAACTTTCAGTTTTCCAAGGAAATTTTGATAGTGACATTCACACTTGAGTTCACTATAACAGATTAGAACGTCGTTATTGAGAGAGCCATGTAAGTCCTAGGATGGAACAATGAGCCACATGTTGTGAAATGTCTTTCAAAGTGAGGATAGCCATGACTTTATGTGAGAGACTTTTCTCATTGTAGACCAATCCTAGGTTGAGAGAATGAAGTCTTTGCAAAGAATAATTAATGAATCGGTTTATTGATTAAGCGAGCCCAGAGACATACCCAAAATATTTAGTGAACTCTATTAACAACTTGTGTAATGTGCCATTTGACTTTTCAATGTTCTTACTTCAATTCATTTCATCATTTTAATTCAGCAAGTTAATTGTGCAAATTAATGAATTTCGGTTAAGTAAGTGGATTCACATGATACATGCAAATAGTCTGTAGCGGTTATAATTCCCGAAACGGGTTGGATTTTAATGTATTCTTATGAGTTAAATTGACATCTAAGGATTTTTGGATCATCTGTGCACTCCAATCCTTGATATTTCATGTCGCAATAGAGTGTGGGGGGGAACTATCCTCCCAATGAACCCCTTAGTCATCACAAATGAGAACCCTTGAGCCCTCAATCCACTACTATGCCAACAATTCTTAGCCTTGTCCTCAAATTTCCCAAGAAAAAATGAGATATCATTTTCTGCTTCTTCTTTATCCTTATATAAGATCCATCCATGGTAAAGAAAATGACCTCTAGGATCCATTATTTAATTCTTTATTATATTTTATGGTTTCTCCATAAATTTTCATTACTTATTTTTGCTATGAGGAAAATCTCTCTATGGCTAGGATGAACCACAACAGATAGGTATGACTTCAGAAATAAAATCAATTCCAACATATTCTATATAAACCAATGTGCAAGCAAGGTAAGAAATAGGCCTACCTCGTCCAAACGTTTGATGATGTCCATCGTTGAACTTTGACCCAAATCTTTATACCTGCAACAAGTTCCCAACAAACAAGCAGAGAAAGCATATAGTGATAATAAAAAAGGTTAGCACATTAGATAGCATAATCTATTAATATACAAAACAAGCATGCCCATGGATAACAATTCATATGTTTGCAAGATATCAATTGGACGGGAAAGGAGTATTTCTATTAATAAATGATTAGCAGAAGAGAAAACATTATAGACTTCCGTGTTAGCACGGTTCAGAACCAATAAACCGATTTTCTTCCAACTGGGCCTCCACCACTTCAATCCTCCACCAAAAGCAAGCTCATATAAGGGAGACAAAGAGGTTCTCCATCAATAAGGGAAGATCTTGGGGGATGAACACTGTGTTCAAAATTAAAGGACAAAGGGATGCAGACTCAATAATGAAGTAATAATTTCTCTAGAGTAACTTTGCTCTCAAAGTTGAATTGTCTCCTCTTTTCCATAGCTCGGAATTGGCTTCTTTATAGCCTTAAAAATGCAACTGAAGGGTCGATTCAAAACATTTCTAGCATATGGAAGGCCAAGGATCAAAGATCTCATGTCGTGACATGGAAACCCGACATTAAATTTTGATTTTATGGCACAAATACCGATGTACATGGGTTGTAATGGAGAAGCCATCGTATACACATGTTGTATATCTTGTAGGGTGCGTACAACTGGAAATTTTTGTATTTTTGTCTATGGATTCATCAATCAGGGAAATTAAGTATGCATAGGGAAATGGAGTAAGGCCCTCTCTACAAGATTGCATAGGGTGAGGCAAATATTTCTCTAACAGATTCCCCCTAATGTGTGAGGTCAGAGAAGAATATGTGATGGACGAAATACATTATAAATAACTCAGAAGTGGAGTGGTAGAGAACCAGTTGGACGAAATCGATTGCTCATTACATTCTGTACTGAATTTTCATACATGGATGCCAAAATTACACTGCAGATCCATGTGGAAAATATATCAAACAAGTGTCTGTGGCCATGAATAGGAAAATACAAATGTGGTTGCATGCCAATAGTTTTCATAGTCACGAACAAGGCCCAGTAGAAATAATCTCAAAACTAATCTGGAGATATCTGTATACCATGGAGTATAATTTGATCTCCCATGATCATTGAATTCGTATAGGTACTGGTCCAATGAAAAGGAAGCAACAGCCTAGGAAATTTGTGGCCACATAGTGATGTCTTCAAGTCTTCTACACAATCCACCAAAGGTGCAAATCTACATCATGTGAATAAAGGAGTTGAGGTCAAACAAAATGAGACATCGTTTGATTATCGGTCAGTGGCGTATACCATTAACAAATGTGATATAGCCTACCGATAATGAAAGTAGGTATCAAGGAACCGAGTACATTCTTACAAGTGTGAATAGAGGAGTTGGTGTCGAACACATGAAGAATCCATCGATCATGAGCCATTGATGTATTCTCAACTGTCGATGGCAAGAGAACCTACCACTAATGACTATAATCCTCAAGGTACTCATAAGACTCTAGGTCCCGTTTCCAGATAATGGGTTGATGTCGATGGAAAGAGACTCGCTAAAAGGAGAGAATTAAGGAATCTCTCATCAGTCAGCATGAGGTACAAAGTAGGAGCTTCATGATTTGGTGGAAATCGGACGAAGAACAAGTTCATGAACCAATGACCCTGTGTGTCTTTCACCTATGCCAAGTGCAATCGGTACACAAAAAAGACCCTCTGAATAATAGCCAATGATGAAAACTATTGACAAAGGTGAGGAAACCACCAATAAGGCTAATGGCATCCAATACACTGCATGAATCCCAATGTGTGAATAGATGTCTTTCTTTCGAACAAAATGGAAACCACCCATTCAACGACCAATGATGTAATGTCGATTGTTGGGTTCAAGGTTACCTACGAATGATGAAAGTAGGGCCAAGGTGCATGATATGACTAAATTTTCATGTGATTCTGAGATAAACTGAGGGTATGGCTGACATGCAAAGTCAAGAGTTCTGAGGAGTGGCCAACGTAGTTTCATAGACTTCCTTTGAACAAGAGCATGAGACATATGGTAGACTCTAGTAGCATAGACCCAATGATAAAATTATGAGATGCAGGAGGCATCAATGAAGTTCTCTATAGTGACTGGAAGAGTAACCAATCGGTAGAGAAGACTCAATAACAAGCTCAACTTCCTAAGGCCATGCTAAACCCAAAATTATAATGACAAATGGACTCAATAATTGTGTGCTTTGTTCAAAGGCTACACGACTTCTGCCAATATAAGATAACATGCCCTTCCCGCCCGTCCTTTTTTTTTTTCATAGCAAATGAATGCTATGATACAGAGGAAGAAACGAGTGTCACAAGTAAGAAAAACTAGTTCCAGCAGTGGAACATACCTATGCTCAATGAAGGGAAGTGCATGTGGGAGATGGAAACTTGGGGGATGTTCCCTCCTAGGTATAGGGTGTCAAATTGTGAAAGATATAAACAAGGCTCTACTTGGTTGAGGATGCAAAACTACTGAGGCAAACAGTTTATAACGCAAAGCCAAAACCGGCTATAGGCTCAATACTGCAAGTAGGGGCATGAGATGCAATCACAACATAATGCCAAAAAATGTCCTTTTTTATGTCTTTTAGTATACTTGGTGTGAAAAAGGAATAAACTTTTGCCAAGTAGAGGTCTTTTCAAATCCAATTTACGAGTGTGAAAATGACAAGTTCACTCGGCGATCTTTTCTATTTTTGGTAACGAGTCAAAAAATAGCTTGACTAAGACTCATGATCTTCCAAATCTGAGTTAACGAGTGTGAAAGGGACAAATCACTTGACAATCTTTTCTTCTTTTGGTAACGAGACGAAAAAGAGCTTAAATTAAACTCGTTTGGGAGTCCATGGAGTAAAAGGTCGCATGTGTATGAATAAGAAATGAGGCTCAACATAAAGTCATGTACGAGTTGTGAGGGACTCTTAGTCCAGATGAAAAAATCTATGCATGGGAACCAAATGCAGCAGGGGATATAACTAGGGCACCCATGTTTGGTAAGACTCTACTAGTTGATAACGACATGACTTTATAGAAGATGGAAGGTTCTGTGTCACAACAACTCGGTTCGTACCTAGGGCATAAAGAGCGACAATTTTAGGATAATGAAAAAATGAATAATGGAATGGATACCTATCTTATATGCTAGGTAATGAACATACCTACCTAAGGTGATGAACGGTCGACCAAGTACTAAAATCTGCAGGAAACCCAAGTTAAAACTGCAAAAACCAACTCGATCCATGTTTGTATTAGTCCATTAGGTGCAAAAAATGGTTTAAACTATAGAAAGTGGGTAAAAATGATTTATAAATAGTAATAAAATAAAAAATTACCATACCATTTTGATTTTTTACCCAACTAGTGCAAATTGGACCAAGATTCCTCCACTATTCAAATGACGATTGCGGGAGCATTCGGTAATGAAATCACAAGTCGTCTAGATCAAATAATTCTTGATCTCTTCCTCTTCAATTTCAATGGATTACATTTTTGAATTAGGTTTTAAATTTTTACTTATATGAAGAGCAAAGTGTAGATTTCAGTGTACGTGGGTTGTCCATGTTTAGGTCACATATACGACGAGGTATACGCGCATGTATTAACTACGGGACACGTATATTGATCCCTACATGTGACTGTGTGCAAAGGAAGCCACGCACATGCATGTAAATGACCAAAATGAGGGTTTATAACTCAAAATTGTGGTTTTATTTGACAGGATGGTGCTTAAATGGTGAGAAAGGGAACATGAGGAGGTTAATGCCATTGTATATTAAGATCTGGGGGCCCAAATGGCCTTAAAACAATGTGGTTTGTATAATTTTTGGGTGCTCAAAGGGATGAGAGCCCAGGTGAGGTTGTTGGAGATGTTGGTGGGTTACTGGGACCCCGATAGCGAGAGATTCAATCTCGATGGGAAACCATTGAGAATTGAAGTGGAGGACATATAATTTTTGACTGGTCTATCACATCGGGGGGAGTTTGTGAACCTGAAGTCGCAGGGACTCCTAAGGTAGGGATTCAAGTCCCTATCTGGGCAATAAACAACCTCAGTCTGAAAATCATTGTCCTGGTTTTGACCAGGATCACAGGTTTGACCTCATTGCACCAGGCATCGCCGCTCATGTTATATGCAATGCAGTGTGTGAGACCCACAGTGTACGACTGGTGTACCTCACTACTGGACAAAATGAAGAGCCAGTTGACGAAGTGTAAGCAGGGGGGCAAAAGAAATTTCGGGTTTACCTCCATCTTGTGCAGTTTCTTTTTCGAGAGGGTTCTAGGTTTGGGACCTAGAGTTGAGATTCTCCCGAGAGGACCTCACGATCCAGCCATGGCACGGTGGACCGAGGTGATGAGGTGACAGGGAGGAGGTAGGGTGCCTACACCCTACAACAAGGACTTTTTCTATTGGTGGCAGCGATAGTTCATTCTTTAGATGACTATCCTTATGAGGGGATCGACTTCAGAGAAGATCCATACATGCCACTTCCACCAGGGGCCGCTTATGGTGACATAGGTATGTCAAAATGTTTTTACATATTTCATTTTTTTGAATTTTTGTATAATTAGGGAAAAAATATTTTTGGATGGTGTTTAAGTATTGACTAGATATTATGTGTTGCACATACATGGTTCCATGACGGCCAGAGGGTTTTCCTCAACATCGACAGAGGAATCAGGGAGACGAAGCGGCGGGAGGAGAAGCTGAGAGCATGCTACAAAACGTGCATGGAAACCTTCCGCATCTGACTCACAGGATACCCATGGTTCAGGTAGAGGATATTCCTAAAGCCATGCATCGACAGGTGGTTGGGGTACCTAGGGCATGGGTACGACTCTTCCGGTGTCTCGCAAACGTCATGGTTTGCTACCATGATACACATCCAACGCCACAGGCATAGATGTCGTGGGATATTATGATATCGATTTTATATGTATATTGAGGGTGTTAGCCCCATTTTGTACTATAAACACCATATTTTTTGAAATATATAAACAAGGATCTTCGGCTTTACTTATATTTTACAATGTGTACATTGGTTAGATGGTTTTCTTTGTTTTTAATTATGTGACAAATGCCAATCTAAAATAAAATTAGCATAAGCATCAAATACATGATTAGAACTCCTAGGAATATGATAATATGTAATAAAATCAAATTGTCATTCTAAAAGATGTACCTGTAGGAATCATCGAAGTAGAGTAGAATCACGTATGCAATAACAGTCGTTCAACTGACGTATTACTAACTGGGAATCCAGAGAAACTTCTAGTGAATGAATTCCATGTGAGATAGCATTGTGTAAAATTTCTATAATGGCAATATATTCGGCCACATTATTTGTGGATGGCCCTAGGCATATGCCTCCTAAAGACACCAGCAGAACCTCGGGTGAATAAACCACCCAAGCGGTGGAAGCCAAGTTCTGTATGTAACGATTGGCGCTATCTATGAATCCTAAGTAGACTAACAACTTCGTTGACATCTTTCAACCAAGTGAAAACTTGATAATCAATCCAAAGACGAAAAAGAAAAGAGATATATACACTAAATTACATTAGTATACAAAGAGTTATGCCCAAGCCTGGGGCTCAAGCATAATATTGTTTCAAGTAGAGCCCATTTCTGGGCTCGACCAACTTATTCCCTTCATAATATTCTAACTCCTAGGCTTGTTTTTCTATAACATGTCGCATGATGTAAGGACCGTGTCACATGGGTTTAAACTTGCCTACCCCTGGCGGTTCTTTGTCTTGATCATATAAGAGGACCAAGTCACGCTCAACGTACAACCAAGGATAGACAGACTTATCGTACTAGACCTTGACATGTTGTTTGTTTCCCTTGATAGCCGTAGAGGCATCTCAAAGCTTATCATCAAGACTCTCTAGGTATACAAGGCGTCGCTCGAGATTGGAAGTGTCAGGTAGGAGCACAACTGCCAACTTAAGAGAAGGGATTTCACATTCAATGGGTAATATCAACTCCACACCATGTACTAACTGGAAAGGGGAAAATATGATGGCAGTCTTGACCGAGGTTCAGTATGCCTAGAGTGTAGGGTATAGCATGATGTGCCAGTCATATTTACTCCGACTGACAGTTGTTTTCAAAATGGTCTTGAGAGACTTGTTGACGGCCTCTACTTGCCCATTTTTTTGGGGATAATAAGGAGAAGAATGAGCATGTTTAAACCCCAGCTTAGCTTCTAGTTATTCCATCATCTCATTCTGAAATTGATTGCCATGGTCAGTGAAAATCTCACTCGAGATACCAAACCAGGTGAGAATCTAATTGAATACGAAGAAGGTTGCAATATTCTCGTTAGATTTAACTGTAGGAATGGCCTCGACCCACTTAGTAAAGTAGTCGACAACCACGATAACGTGTCGATGCTCCCCAACAGAAGTTGGGTTGCAATCAATTAAATATACCCCCCACTTGGTGAAGGGACCAACGATAATGACTCAGTGAATGGGACTAGATGCGAGTGCATTTTTCGAGTGAACACCTAGTAGGGGTGACACTTCTTAACTGCTTCAATGCAATCCTTAAATATAGTAGGCTAGAAATAACCAGCTCGCAAAATTTTTTGGGTTGTCGCAAGCCCAGATAGATGACCACCACAAGCCCCATTATGGAAATCGTTTAGTACAGACTCAACTTCTTCGTGATTTAAACAAAGATGCAAGATATCATGTATTCCTTGGTGATACAAGGTTTCACCGATGATAGTATATTTCTTAGCTTGATATCTTATAGGTCGTTGATCATCTCGTGAGAGATGTTGAGGTAAATTTAAAGTCTGTAGATAGAGAAAAATGTCTCCATACTAGGGGTTAGACAACGAGACAAGAAAAATGTGTTCATCCGCGAATGAATCAACACAGATAATGTTCTCATCTAATCATGGAAAATTGGATATTAAATCTACGAAGACCAGGGATTTCACAGATTTCGCAGAAGCAAAATCGAGATCAAACTCCTGTAAAATGAAAATCCATTTATTATACTTTCCTCCTATGATATGTCAGGTAAAGACGTATTGAAGTGGATTGACATCAACAACCACTGTAGTCTTACAAAGTAATATATAATGACGCAAATGTTGGAATGCGTGAATGTCATCCAAAGCTATCTTTTCAACGTGAGTGTAATTAAGTTTAGGACTGAGAAAAGTTTGAATAAGATACTAAATGACGTGCTCATGGATCTCATCATCCTCCTGAACCAGAACCATACTAATCGCATCTTCAGATGCGGCGATATAAATAAAGTAAACTCTACTTTAGTTGGGAGGCTTCAGTAGAGGTGTTGACATCAAAGGTTTCTTCAAACCATCGAAGGACTCTTAGGCTCACTCATCCTAGATAAAAGGGGTGTCCTTCTTCAATAGATGCATGAAACCTTTAGTGATGGTGGTATAGTTCACTATAAACCTACGAAGAAAGTTAGCTCTCCCCTATAGACCCTGAAGTTGTCTAATCATGCACGGGGGAGGAAACCAAAGTATTGCCTCAACATTAAGTGGATCTACCATGCTCCCAGTCTTAGAAACTAGAAAACCTAAGAGATGACTAGACTTAATGCAAAATATGCACTTGTGAGGGTTTAACCAGATTCTATAAAAATGACATCTTTCAAAAACAAGACGAATATGAGTAACGTGATCCTCTCTCTTGCAAGAGAGAGCAGCAAGATCATCAAGGTAGGATTCAACTATGTAATTAAGATCATGAAAGGCAAAATTCATGGCACACTGAAAGGTTTCTCCGATGTTTTTAAGGCCAAAAGGCATCTTCCGGTATGAAAAAGTACCCCAAGGAAAAATAAATGTCATCTTGTGTTGATCCTCAGGTTTAATTTGAATTTGATTATATCCTGAAAATCTGTCCATAAAAGAAAATACTTCACTTCCTGCACAATCATCGAGAATCTGATCGATGAAAGGTGTGGGAAAGTTATCTTTAGGATGGGCCTTGTTCAAGTCACGGAAATCCATACATATGTGGATGGTTCCTTGCTTATTATCTACAAGAATGGGGTTGGATACCCATTCGGTTAAAGGAATCAGGTAGATGAAGTCAGCATTAAGTAACTTCTCCACCTCTGCCTTAATAGCAGGGGCCTTTCGAGGGTTGACAGATCTAAGACATTTTCGAACAGGCTTAGCATCTGGATATTTTTTAATTTCATGTTCAACAATTCGAGGGTCAATCCCTGGCATATTTTCATAGGACCAATAAAATACGTCTCGAAATTACTTTAAGAGATCGGTGTAGATCATAATTTCTTCTGGCGAACAATATTCACCGATATTTACATTTTCAACCTTACCAGGGGTATGAGAGATGTCGATTAGGATGGTAGGAGAAATGTTGGCCATATTTCCTTCAGCATAAATTCCATGCATATCATGTGGAACTATGGCATGACCGACTATCTCACTCAAAGTAGATCGAAATTCGTCTTGTTCGATTCTTTCAAGCTCCGGGAGAAAATAAGAGTGGTGATGCATATCTTCCCAAGGTTTGTCAGAACCATTCATGGCTTCAATGATGGCTTCGTCTAAAGGAAAATTTCCATCAGGGAAATCATGTGAACAAAACAACGAGGTGGCCCACATGGGCCTGAACGTGGGAACCTCTTCATCCGTCGGTGAGGGAACAAGATCTGGATTGGTAGAAGAGTCAAGAACAACCCGATACACGATCTCTGTTGTTGATAGTGGCATGGCCATCCCTGCATGTGATTGTCCTTCACAAGACAAAGCCAGGGAAGGTAGGGTCCATGGATAATTAAAATAAGATGTACATAAAGGAATGGACCTCCCAGTCGAGACGGGCCTACTGGACATGGCATAAACATGATGGTTTGGTGTCGAGAAGTCAAAAGTACCCATAAGGGAAGAATACATTCTGACACCGATATTATCAGTTGCCGACTGATAATTGTCGATCACAGGGATCTACTGTCCAAGAGATGCATTAGGACTAGAGCACGCAAAGGACAATTGATCGATCGTCATGGTCTTCCCTTCGTGAGGAAATAAAAGAGCACAGAAGATAGACAACATGACGACGATCATAGCATAAGTCCAATTGCGACCTAGTAACAAGTTATAATCAAGATGCACATCAACCACCTCTACCATCTTCCCACCTAATGGGACCGGAAAAGCAAGGAGAATACCATGAGGGTAGAAGGAATGACCATCAAATGAAGTCAACATGTTCGATGACTTGGAAATATTCGGAGAACCGATAGCTTTCCAACAGACCAGGGACATCACACACATAGCATCCCATTCATCAACAACCACATGTTTGATGGTATACTTTGAATACGCCACATGGATTTGGAAAGACACATGGTAAGGCAAGCGAGGCTTAACATCTACGAGATCAAACTTGATAACCTTTGAGCCACTGGGTTCTAGAGATCCTAGAGCATAGATTAAGGCATTCCTCTGTGAGGGACACATCTAGAGTACCTCCAAATCTGACATCGCACAAGGGGTTTGGCCTAGGTCCTCAACAATAGAGTATTTTTGGGTAGATCTAGCATTGGGATTATTGGTAGAGAAATTCAATACTCCTTTCAGAATACGAGGTGGTGGCTCTGGTTTCTCAATTTGTAAAGTTGTCTCCGGAGGAGGAGGAGGAGATTCTAGACCATGAATAGTTTGTTTATAACTATAGTCTCGATATTGAGTGGCTACATCGATTTTTTCATCAACCATATGTTGTGGGGTATTCTACCCTACGGACTAATAAGCTAGGGATCTAAACTTATACGCAGATCATGACCCTTAAGATTTAACTTTTAACCTTCTACCCAAAATCTCAACCCCTTTTCTCAAGCAAACACGGGAAGAATGAACTAACCTTTTTATCGATGGTTGAAGTAGATCCTCTGTTGAGTTGTTATCTCCTTGCTGCTGCTGCTCCTTCCACAAAGCTTCCTGCAATCAAGACAAAACTATGCATGCATGCTACTGATCTACTAGGGGGTTAGAGATAAAACATAAATCAGATAACATAGATGAGACTCATGTATTCGGGATGGGAAAAGTATAGTTTTCATTAATCTCAATATGAACCAACTTACAATGATTTCTGAGATCGGCCACCGTTCCTCGATCCTGATCCTGGGCTCCTCCTCTTCTTTCTGTCCTCCAACTGCTGCTGCATGAATTTCTCCTAAAGCTTGAGGCAAGGCTAAAGGGTTGGGACAGAACTGACTTGGCAATTTGGCAGAGTTTCTTTGCTATGATTTTTCCTGCCTTGAATAGTACCCCTACCCCTCCTTTTATAGGCTAGAAGGATCTAGGGTTTTAGGTGAACTCTCGTCC
>JASDQU010737057.1:188828-198888 GCA_032191745.1 Picea mariana | reverse complement strand
ATCTAAAGTGAGGTAGGAGCAAAATACCAAAGATGATTTATCAAATATATCTGATGAAGAAACTACAAACTTCATAAAGAAACTCAAGAAAGGGACAGGGAAATACAAAGGGAAGATTCCTCTAATATGTTTTAACTGTGGAAAAATTGGACACTTTGCCAATAAGTGTCCCTATTCTAAGCAGGAGGAAAGTGATCAGAAGAAAACTCAAATTGATAATAAAAAGAAATTCTACAAGAAAAAGAAAATGTTCTTTACACAAGAAGACAATAACTCATCAGAAGAAAATGAAGAAGACGAACTAGAGATTCTATTTATGGGGATAAAAACTCAAGATGATAGTCATTCAGAAGATGAAGAAGAAGTAAACTTAGAAGAAGAAATACTTAGTGTGATTGAAGAACTAAGCAAAACCAAAAAAAAAAAATAAGGTATTAAGGGAAGAACTTCTAGAAATTAAAGAAGCTGCTAAATCAAGAGAGAGGGAAGTTTCCAAAACTATCAAAGAATCAGAACAAATCATTAGTGATTTAAAGTCCCAACTCCTGGAAACTAATAAAATTGGAGAAATCATTTTACAACAACTAAATGATAAGAAACAAGTATGTGAGAAACAAGAAACTGAGATTAAGCTGCTAAAAGGTGAAATTGAGAAAGAAAAGAAGGGATCACAATTTGAAAATAGTTCAAAAATATTGGATGAAATTCTTAGTAGTCAAAGGTCACCAAACAACAAGACCGGGTTGGGATACACTCAAGACTCAACTCCTACATTACAAGAATCTGTCAAGAAACAAATTAGTTATGCAAATACTTTGAAAAAATCATCAAAAAGGGAGGATAACCAGGAAAAAATGATACCATTGAAAATTGTTACACATAAACAGAAATCAATACTCCCTACTAGAGTAAAATATGACAAGATAAATACAATCATCAGAAGGAATCCTCCTAATTATCTATTTATTGGATATTGTTACTCTTGCAATAATTTTGGACATAAGGCAGTACACTCAAAGCTTATGGACAACACAATTATAGAAATAACCAAAGATATAAAAACAATGAGTACAATGTAGAGAAGAGAAACTATAACTCATTTTCTCCTTTGCAAAGCGTCAATAGTGAATGCCAAAAATGCAACAACGATGGTCACAAAACCAATGAATGTAGACTGCCAAAATATGATAAAAGGATAAATATTCCTACTAATCAAAAGGTATGGAAGAAAAGACAAACATAGTGCAAAGTAGCCTTATATGTAAAAAATCAGGGATGTCAATGGTATATTGACAACGGATGTTCCAAACACATGACTGGAGATCAAAGTAAATTTCTCAAGTTAAATGAGAAAGGAAAAGGAAAAGTAACCTTTGGAGATAACATGTCAACAAAGATACTAGGAAAAGGCACTGCTAGGTTAGGAAATAATAAAAGCAAAGCAGAAGATGTAATTCTGGTAGAAAACCTCAAACCTAATCTCCTAAGTGTAATCCAAACATGTGATCAAGGTCACATACTTACTTTTGATTCTAAGAAATGTGAGATCAAAAAAAGGGACACTGGAAAATAGTGGCAGTCACACCAAGAACATCTAGCAATGTGTACATCCTTAATATAGATGAAGAAGATAAATGTTGTTTAAGCCAAATAGATGAAAGATGGCCATGGAATAAAAGGTTGGGACATTTAATCTTTGACAACTTGATCAAAGCCAACGAGAAAGAGGCAATTAGGGACCTACCAAAAATGATTAAGCCTTCAGGTCCCATTTGTAAACATTGTCAAATAGGAAAGAAAACAAGAGTTAGGTTCAAAACAAAAGAACACTCCACAACAAAACCATTAGAGATTATTCACACATATCTATGTGGACCTGCCAGAACCAAAAGCACATATGGTGAACATTATTTTATGTTGATTGTTGATGATTACACAAGATTGACCTGGGTTTTCTTTTTAAAAGAAAAATCAGAAGCCTTTGAGAAATTCAAAACATTTAAATCTCTTGTAGAAAATGAAACAGATCTCAAAATTAAATGTCTAAGATCAGAAAATGGAGGAGAATTCACCTCTAAAGAGTTCACTCAATTCTGTGAAAACCATGATATCAAAAGACAATTTTCAGCCCCTAGGACTCCTTAACAAAATGGAGTGGTAGCAAGGAAAAACATAACAGTTCAAGAAGCTGAAAGAACTATGTTAAATGAAGCCAAACTTCTAGACAAATTTCGGAGAGATGCAAACCACACAAAAATTCACATACTTAATAGAGCTCAGTTGAGACCCAATAATGACAAAACCCCTTATGAACTATGGTTTGGGAGGCCAACCTCTATAAAACACTTTAGAATTTTTGGAAGTAAATGTTACATAAAGAATGATGAAGATAACCTAGGAAAGTTTGACCCAAGATCTGATGAAGGAATATTCTTAGGATACTCATATAATAAAAATGCATATAGATGTTATAATCTCAGACTACTAAAAATAGTGGAAAGTGCAAATGTAAAAATAGATGATCTAAAAAGGGGCATATCCCAAGGTTTTGATAAAAAATCTCAACAAGAAGATGATGATATAAAATCTCAACAAGAGGATGATGATGTAGAATCTCAGCAAGAAAATGATGATGAAACATAGGAAAATGAACCACACACTGATGAAGAAAATAATGAAGAAACGTCCTTGCCAAGAGCTCCATCAAAAAGAGTTCAGAAGAATCATCCTGAAAGCCAGATCATCGGAGATAAAAGTGTAGGAGTAGAAACAAGAAGGAGACTAGCCTTTGAATTAGAACAAGCAATGCCATCCTTAATTTAACCTAAGTCCGTTAAAGAAGCTGTCAAAAGTAAAGATTGGATAAAATCAATGAATGAAGAACTAGATCAAATAGAAAAGAATCAGACTTGGGAACTAGTTCCAAGACCCAAGAACAAGAATGTGATAGGAACAAAGTGGATCTTTAAGAACAAATTAAATGAGAATGGGGAAATTATAAAGAACAAAGCCATATTAGTCTTCAAGGGATATTCCCAAGTAGAAGGTATTGATTTCGAAGAACCTAACTGCATATACTGATGCTGATTGGGCAGGTAGCATAGATGATATAAAAAGCACCAGTGGAGGAGCATTTTTTTGGGAAAAAAGTCTAGTGGCATGGTCAAGCAAGAAACAAACATCCACATCTCTTTCTACAACAGAGGCATAATACATTGTTGCTGCATCCTGTTGCACACAAGTCCTTTGGATGAAACAAACCTTAGAAGACATACAAAAAAAATATAACAATCCTATTACTATTAACTGTGACAACACTAGTGCCATAAGAATCTCTAAAAATCTAGTGAGGCATTCCAAAACTAAACACATACTGATAAAATACCATTTTCTAAGAGATCAGGTTACCCAGAAGGCGGTCAAAATAATGTATGTAGACACCAAAGAACAAATTGCAGACATTTTCACAAAACCTCTGCCCAAGAGTACTTTTGAGAATCTCCTATAGAAATTAGGAGTAATTCAAAAACCCCATTAAAATCGAATAGTCAGGGGAGCATTACCCTAGGGGGAACAACCCTTTTCCATTGATGTCAAAGGGGGAGAGTAACTTCATAGAGAAAAACAACATCATAGAGGGAGTATATATGAAGTTAGAATGTTTCCCTCAATGACAAAGGGGGAGATTGTTGGACATATTGTTATTTGATGTTTTGTAATTGATGTCAACAACCGATGATGCACATGAAGATCAGAAGGGAAAATGCGGTGCAAAAACATGATTGGGATCAAAATCCCCAAAGGAAAAACTAAGACCATTGATACACATGCGCCATATAAACAACAGTGATGAATTGCAGAGAACGAAAGAAGAATTAAACAACTCACTAGTTCCAATCCCGCAATTGGTCTAGATCGTCAGATCTCATAAAATCAAATATCGACGACTGTGGTTGATCCAACAAACGATCAAATTAAGTCAGATAAAGTCATGACCGCCGGATGCACAATCGCCAGATCAACGACAGGGATATATTGTGGAGATCGAAAGGAGAATTAAATATCATGTTATTTCCAATCCCGCAACTAGTCAGGACTGTCATATCTTATAGCTTCGAAGATTGACGATTGTGGTTGATTCACAAACAAACGCACAACTTCAAATTGCGGAGTTTTGGTGATGAATTAAATTACTTGCAAGTTATGGTTTCACAATCATCATTGATCGTTAATCTGCTTCAAGATTCTTCACGACTGTTGGATCATTTTTGAGTGGAAGGATAGGATAAGCGAGGTAAAATATCTGAGATCTCAATTATGCGAATTTTCATCAGCCATCAGATCATTCTAAAGTGGAAGGACATGATAAGAAAAGATGGAGGGATGTGGGATTTAAACCAAGGCAAAGAAGCATCACAGACAAGATAGAGCCGTCGATCTAAGATCTTGATCAAACAAACATCATTTATTTCGAGTCTAAATATGTGAGGAGGTTATGCTTTGAGAATATCACTTTGGAAGAATTGTGAAGTCGAGATATCGAAATACTCGAAGTCCCGAAAGTCGAAATTTTGAAGTCACTCTCAGTCGTCGATCTGAGATATATTTCAGATAGAATTCTGACCGTTAGATCAAGGAGATGAGCATGTGTCACATCAAGAGATCTACATCAGTAGACCACGTCAACAAGGACATGTGACATACCATGTTGACAGACCACGTCAGCAAGGACACATGGAACAATTAGATAATGACAAGTGTCAAGTTGAAATCGACATTTTGGGTACGTGCAAATAATGAATCTGAGTGAAACATGGCAGACACATGGCTTGTTCCATGTCATCAAGTGACGTAAGAAAGTTACGTCACTCCGAAAGTTTTACTTTGGGATTTTTACCACCAGCACTTGCCCTAAGTCCCAAAGTCCTGAATGCCGAAGTCCCGAAGTGGACACAAGTCGTCCGATCTGAAGATCACTTCGGGTGTATTCTCAACCTTTTATCTACTAGAGTGGAAGGATAGTGTAAGTAGAATAGTCAAAATCCCAGAGTAAATGGTGGCCATCCATCTCAATGCTTTATTAAGTCCCAACCGTCAGATTAAGCAATGAAAGGATAACTATAAGGATCGAATATGACCATTGATCTAGGTCCGCGAAATAAACGTGAACCGTCTGATCTATTCGACGGAATCGTATTCAGAAGATTTGAAAGGACAAAGTCCCGAAGTCCTGACTGTCGTCCATCTCATCAGGGGATTAAATCGTGACCATTTATTCTCATAAGCTCTCAACACTCATTTGGCCTAACGTCTGGATACTGCCATTGGTCACATGGAAGCGCCTCTGCAGAACTAGTTTCTTCAAATAATTGCAGTTATTCAGGATCAAGTTAAAAGGATGAAATTGATCCATAACTGTGATCAATTTATGAAAATCCTTCATAATAAAAATGATAAAAAAATTATTATGGTTAATTTAAACGAAGAGGTGTAACGGTCCAAACGAAAGGACACAATACGTCATAACTCACATCGTCTTGAAGATTATATAAACGAGGAAGAGTGTTGAGAAGAAAGTGTCTTTGTAGTCCAGATCAAAAGATCAAAAGCAGAAGAAGATTCAAGGAAGGAAAGATGAAGATACTTATGCAGTGAGGGTGAAAGGGAGGAGCATAGAAGGATTCATATCCTTGTAAAAGATAAGGGAGTTGGATCTTCCTAGGGTTGGTTCCCTAAATACAAGGGAGTTGGTGCTTCCTAGGGTTGGTTCCCTAAAGACCAGGGAGTTGGTGCTTCCTAGGGTTGGTGCCCTAAAGAAGGGGATCAATGTCTCCTAGATTTGGTGCTCTAAAGAGGATTGGTGTCCTTCACTATTCTTTATAAAACTTGTAATTGTTGTTAAACATATTTATACAATTGATTTTACATACAATTCATTGTGATAATTAATAAAATATAAAAAGTACCTGCTAATTGTTTAAAAAGGGTAATACTGATTCACCCCCCCTCTCAGTATTCCAACATCTTATTGAATCCTAGATGGAAATATGGAAGGTCACACCCCAACTTCTAGAAGCCAATGATGCAGGAGAGCCGGAGCATCAGATTGAATTACTACAAGGAGCATGGTCACAGTTGGCCATTCAAGGAAAGCATATGGAAGTGTAGTTGTGGAAAAGTTAGTAAGAAGCAGAGCAACAAGCTCGTAAGCTACAAGAGCAGATGGAGAAAATAGTGCTAGAAGGCAAAAATTCCTGAGCAACACTACACAAGCACACAACTGAGTGCACACAAATTTTTAGAGAAGACAATGATTGGATGGGCATCATCTCTAAGCGAAACCAAACTCTAGAAGACGTGTGCACTAGAATCTAGTTGTTGAGTGAGGAAGTTGCGGCTACTATGGATCCTCTGGAGCAACAACAAAAGTTCGATCAAATTCAACAAGTGGACAATGAGCCGAACGCTCTGTTTGAGGTGCAATCCATAGCCAAGAAGGAGTTGCATGACTTTCAACCTATCATTCAGATAGTTTGCATGAAAATGCATCAGGTTGATGCAACAATAGACTCTGAATGGAACTCTTTGGTGGCATCTAAGCCCAAGGAATGTATCACAGATGCGACCCAACAATTCATCACTGAGGCCTCACTCCTTTCCAGGAAATGGCAGGATAAAGTCGGGAGCTTTCAAGAAGTCAAGAAGCGGGCCTTGGATTTGGTCCCCGAGTTGGGCCTTTCATTTGAAGAGGTAGAGAAAGAGAAAGCACAATCAAAAGAGGAAAGTAAAAAAGAAAAGAAGGACAAGGGAAAACAATAGTTGCTCCTAGAAGTTGCGAAAGATCCAAGTACTTGACTCGAGTGTGAGTCAAGGCTTGTGGTCGGAGTCTGTTGGGCCCTTCGTTTTTGGATTAGAAGCTGCACATGAAGAAGGAATACAGTCCCAGTCTTAGTTTAGCACGAGTTGCGCAAGCTATAGAAAAAGATGGACAACAAAGCAAGGAAAAGTAACATAAATCGGTTGCGGAAAAGGATAGTGCAATGCTAGCAAGGCAAAAGCATTTGCAATAGAACAAGAAAGCATGCGAGCCCAAATCTAGAAGACTCTACTCCACTTATATATATGGGATGAATACCGTTGTAAAAGGGTTCTTCCCTTGTTGTTATGTTCGGGTTGTTCTTCTTGTTGTTGTCTATTATTGATAAGTTGGGTTTTACTTCTGTAAATGCAATCTGTATACAATTTTTGGTAAATAGAGATCTGCGACATGGGTCTAGAGCTAGAAGTATGTAACAGATCATTGCTTTGTATCTATGAGGTTGTATTTGATAAGATCTGATGATAATATATAAAGAAGGATCCAAAATTTTGAAATATGTTGCATCATTATGTGTTTATGCTTATGCCTTGTATCTTTGCAGTACTTCTTTAAGCTTCATAAGTTCCATATCATGTCTCTGTGTATAAATGATTTTCTCAACTTAAGTATCTGCAAGTCCTACGTGTATGAGATTAGATCTATTATGTAGTTAGCTTTCCTTGCGCAAGATCATGGTGAGTCTTGAAGGTTCTAGGAACCTACCTAAGTATTCTCCTTGCCCTTCCCTATCCTTCTGTCTTGGTTGCACTTTGGGTGAGACTTCTTATCTTTAGAGGAGATGAAAATGTCAGTGCTCTAGACTACATGGTACCTTTTGTTGGTAACGTGAGGACCTTGGTTTGATCAATTTTGCGCCAACAATATTGACTAATATACACCAAGGATTGACATACCATATATCCCTCCACCATAGAACCCTCGGGACATGCTCTTTGTCTAACAAAAGACTTCAATGACTTCAAGTACCTCTCCTCCATACACATTGACCTTGTGTGTACATGTCCACACATTTCAATCTCCTCAACTTGGTGTATGAGGTAGTGTTCTTGAGCATTGAAAAATGTCGGAGGTAGATATTTTTGCATTTCACACATTAGCCAAGGAATTTTTCTCCTCCAATATTTTGTATCTTCTTTATGGATTTATTTAGATGACAACCACCTTCACATGATTATACAAGAAAAACATAGGTTTCAACAAGTATATACATTTCAAGTAAAACACATGACGACAAGTTTTGCAACAAACATTTTACTTACCTCATGTATTTTTCAAGATCATATATAACTTGTTTTAAATTGTTGTCAAAGTTGTCGGGGAGAGATAGAGGTAGAACATACTGTAATTACAAAAAAGGGAATCATTATTTTTTTGAAAATAAAAAACAAAACAAATAAAATAAAATAAAAAGAAGTATTACCAATATATAAATCTACCAAAACAATTACCTTAATGAAGGCATGCGAGTCATGAGTTTTTACTTCACCAAATTCACCTTTCTTCATTAAGATATTCTTTATGTTTGAAGAAAATCCTATGGGAAATTCAATTTTCCAAATCACCTCTTTTACAACATTGATTTTGTGCTCTACAAATGACCATGGAAGACTATTTCCGTCTCCGACATTGCTATTTGAATCAATAAAATTTTGCATTGCATGATTGGCTTCCTAAATGTCACTACAAATTTTGACAAATTTTTCTTTGTCATTCATTCCATCTAATATTCTCCAAAATGTTTATGTTACATTCTTCTCAATATGCATTGTATCAAACACATGATCTATTTGTAGGTGCTCATGGTAGGGATACCTACTAAATTGTATGGGGTAATTTTTCATTCCTCGTGGAAGCCCATCAATGCCTTGATGACCTTTATGAAGCATAAATGAATTAATTATACAACAAGAATTGTTAGATATGGTAAATAGAATTCAATGCAAATAAAAATTGTAAAACATTTTGTGTGATACATAGTTGAATTGCTTACCATGATGATTTCTATTATATTCCAACTTCCATAGGTGAGGTGTCATTATTTGTGTTTTTATTGTAGTCTCTTCTTTCCCATTGAAAAGATGTTTTTCGGTAGTTAGATACCTATGGTTCTTAGGGATGAAGTTCCTATACTCATCAAACACCTCCTTTCCTAAACTTCTTGAATGACGATATTTCATCTAGGACCACAAACTAGACATGCAAATTTACCCTTTGTTTGAAGACCAACAAGATATGGATTAATGTGACTATTAGTTATATAAAAAATAATTATTTTTTAAGAAACATGCATAATATTTTCATAAAATTATATACTATTAAAGTGCAGTAGTGTGTTACAGACCACAAAAATGTGGTAGCCCTGGGGCATCATGAATTGTCCATGCAAGTATTCCACGGAATTGAAATTGGTTTTCCCTATTGGTCTAGAGATACCATACATAGTGATGCCATCCCATAAATTTTGTAACTCGTTGATAAGAGGCTCAATATATACATTCATCTCTTTCACTTGGTACTTACCTAATTGGTTGAAAGTACACATAATTACTACCTTGTATATGTATAAGAAATAATGCAACGAATAAAATAAATGAAATGGTGCTATGTTCAAACAAATATTGTAAACAAATACCTGGAACAATCATTTCTAACATTGTGTGATCCAGGAGGATCTCCACACAAGGATTCATTATTTTGCACACCATGGAGAAGATCACTAAAATATTAATTGATGATAAGGTGACAAAGTTTAAAAGGAATGTTTAATGCTTCATATTTTAAAAACGGTTAACTTTTTTTAGCATAATGTGCTCATGTATTTTTCATTTCATTTGTAAAAAGGAAATTAAAATCAAGTGATAAAATCCAACTCACAAATCAGTTTCCTATTTTTAAAGGGAAATTAGTTTTATGTGAGAATCCTACCTCACAAAATTAGTTTCCTATTTTTAAGAGAAAGTTGGGAGTCTCATGAGTTGGTTTGGGATTCTTCCTCATTTTATCAGAAGTGGTTTCCTAGTCTCAAGGGAAAGTTAAGGTTGGTTGAGATGCTTTCTCATTTTTTTCCTTGAGTTGTTATTAGATTATGAAATTGTGGATCTTGTCTCCTTGAATTATGGAGAGAGGGAAACTATATAATTTCCTTATGTAAGCATTGTATGGGAGACCCCTTGGGGGGCC
>JASDQU010737057.1:167945-185028 GCA_032191745.1 Picea mariana | reverse complement strand
TCCAAACCTTCCAGCCACAGGTTCGTGATAGATTTCCACAAACTAAGCAGCGTGACTTCTCCAGCACGACAAGCAGCTCACCAAGATGCAGATTCAACAAATGATTTTCCCTCTCCCCCGGGAACTCAACGCAATGGAGACCATTGCTTCCTAAGGAGGGAGGATTGGTCCAGGTGGATATCGGGGGCCACCCACCTTTTCCAAATGGCTCAAAATAGTTTTCTGGCCATTTTGGCAATTTACTATTTTTAGCAGGTGTTCACTTTCGGGGCCATTTTGAGGGCCTAAATGAAGTTTTTTCGAGATCGAGGTTCTCAATGATAGCCAAAGGCATGATTAAGCCCCCAAAATGAATATCCTCGATGATACCTTTCCAACGAGCTATCACACGCCTAAAACGGAGATCGTATGCAAAAGTTACGACCCCAGGAAGTTGATGCACCAACTTACCCAAACGGGGCCCACATGACTTTTGGCACTTCATCTCCTAGGGTTAGGTTTTTGGATGTCTAGGACTTTTGGCATTCCCAATTATTGTAAAAAGGCCTCCAGAGCCTCATTGTAACCATCTTCTGGCGAATGCGAGTAGCCTTCACATCTCTTCTCAGAGATAAGCTGCCACCATTCTAGCGAGTCTTTCACTTTGTATTTTTACAGTCTCTGTACATTTCTTTGTTATATCTCCGCTCTCATTTCGTGCCAAAAATAATCCAGATCACACGTTGACAGACCACATCAACAAGGACACATGGAACAATTAGATAATGACAAGTATCAAGTTGAAATCGACATTTTGGCTATGTGTAAATAATGAATCTGAGTGAAACGTGGCAGACACATGGCTTGTTCCATGTCATCAAGTGAAGTAAGAAAGTTACGTCACTCCAAAATTTTTACTTTGGGAGTCTTACCACCAACACTTTCCCTAAGTCCCGAAGTCCCGAATGCCGAAGTCCCGAAGTGGACACGAGTCGTCCGATCTGAAGATCACTTCAGGTGTATTCTCAACCTTTTATCTACTAGAGTGGAAGGATAGTGTAAGTAGAATAGTCAAAATCCCGGAGTAAATGGTGGCCATCCATCTCAATGCTTTATTAAGTCCCAATCGTCAGATTAAGCAATGAAAGGATAACTATAAGGATCGAATATGACCATTGATCTAGGTCCACGAAATAAACGTGAACCGTCCGATCTGTTCGGTGAAATCGTATTCAGAAGATTTGAAAGGACAAAGTCCTGAAGTCTCAACTGTCGTCCATCTCATCAGGGGATTAAATCGTGACCGTTTATTCTCATAATCTCTCAACAATAGTTTGGCCTAACGCCTGGATACCGCCATTGGTCACATGGAAGCACCTCTGCAGAACTAGTTTCTTCAAATAATTGCATTTATTCAAGATCAAGTTAAAAGGATGAAATTGATCCATAATTGTGATCAATTTATGAAAATTGTTCATAATAAAAATGATAAAACAATGATTATGTTTAAGTTAAACGAAGAGGTGTAACGGTCCAAACAAAAAGACACAATACGTCATAACTCACATCGTCTTGAAGATTATATAAACGAGGAAGAGTGTTGAGAAGAAAGTGTCTTTGTAGTCCAGATCAAAAGATCAAAAGCAGAAGTAGATTCAAGGAAGGAAAGATGAAGATACTTATGCAGTGAGGGTGGAAGGGAGGAGCATAGAAGGATTCATATCCTTGTAAAAGATAAGGGAGTTGGAGCTTCCTAGGGTTGGTTCCCTAAATACAAGGGAGTTGGTGCTTCCTAGGGTTGGTTCCCTAAAGACTAGGGAGTTGGTGCTTCTGAGGGTTGGTGCTCTAAAGAAGGGGATCGATGTCTCCTAGATTTGGTGCTCTAAAGAGGATTGGTGTCCTTCACTATTCTTTATAAAACTTGTAATTGTTGTTAAACATATTTATACAATTGATTTTACATACAATTCATTGTTGATTTATTGTGATAATTAATAAAATATAAAAATTCACTGCTAATTGTTTAAAAAGGGTAATACTAATTCACCCCCCCTCTCAGTATTCCAACATCTTGTTGAATCCTAGATGGAAATATGGAAGGTCACACCCCAACTTCTAGAAGCCAATGATGCAGGAGAGCCGGAGCATCAGATTGAATTACTGCAAGGAGCATGGTCACAGTTGGCCATTCACACAGAGCATATGGAAGTGTAGTTGTGGAAAAGTCAGCAAGAAGCAGAGCAACAAGCTCGGAAGCTACAGGAGCAGATGGAGAAAATAGTGCTAGAAGGAAAAAATTCCTGAGCAACACTACACAAGTGCACAACTGAGTGCACACAGATTTTTAGAGAAGACAATGATTGGATGGGCATCATCTCTAGGCGAAACCAGACTCTAGAAGACGTGTTCACTAGAATCCAGTTGTTGAGTGAGGAAGTTGCAGCTACTATGGATCCTCTGGAGCAACAACAAAAGTTCAATCAAATTCAGCAAGCGAACAATGAGCCGAACGCTCTATTTGAGGTGCAATCCATAGCCAAGAAGGAGCTGCATGACTTTCAACCTATCATTCAGATAGTTTACATGAAAATGCATCAAGTTGATGCAACAATAAACTCTGAATGGAACTCTTTGGTGGCATCTAAGCCCAAGGAATGTATCACAAATGCGACCCAACAATTCATCACCGAGGCCTCACTCCTTTCCAGGAAATGGCAGGATTAAGTCAGGAGCTTTCAAGAAGTCAAGAAGCGGGCCTTGGAGTTGGTCCCTGAGTTGGGCTCTTCGTTTGAAGAGGCAGTGAAAGAGAAAGCACAATCAGAAGAGGAAAGTAAAAAAGAAAAGAAGGACAAGGGAAAACAACAGTTGCTCCTAGAAGTTGCGAAAGATCCAAGTACTTGACTCGAGGGCGAGTCAAGGCTTGTGGTTGGAGCTTGTTGGGCCCTTCGTTTTTGGATTATAAGCTGCGCATGAAGAAGGAATACAGTCCCAGTCTTAGTTTAGCATGAGTTGCGCAAGCTATAGAAGAAGATGGACAACAAAGCAAGGAAAAGTAACAGAAATCGGTTGCGGAAAAGGATAGTGCAACGCCAGCAAGGCAAAAGCATTTGTAATAGAACAAGAAAGCATGCCAGCCCAAATATAGAAGACCCTACTCCTCTTATATATATGGGATGAATACCATTGTAAAAGGGTTCTTCCCTTGTTGTTATGTTCGGGTTGTTCTTCTTGTTGTTGTCTATTATTGATAAGTTGGGTTTTACTTCTGTAAATGCAATCTGTATACAATTTTGGGTAAATAGAGATCTGCGACATGGTTTTGGAGCTAGAAGTCTGTAATAGAGCATTACTTTGTATCTATGAGGTTGTATCTGATAAGATTTGATGATAATATATAAAGAAGGATCCAAAATTTTGAAATATGTTGCATCATTATGTGTTTATGCTTATGCCTTGTATCTTTGCAGTACTTCTTTAAGCTTCATAAGTTCCATGTGATGTCTCTGTGTATAAATGCTTTTTTCAACTTAAGTATCTACAAGTCCTATGTGTATGACATTATATCTATTATGTAGTTAGATTTTCTTGCGCAAGATCATGGTGAGTCTTGAAGGTTCTGGGAACCTACCTAAGTATTCTCCTTGCCCTTCCCTATCCTTCTGTCTTGGTTGTGATTTGGGTGAGACTTCTTATCTTCAGAGGAGATGAAAATGCCAATGCTCTAGACTACATGGTACCTTTTGTTGGTAACGTGAGAAGGACCCTGGTTTGATCAATTTTGCACCAACAATATTGACTAATATACACCAAGGATTGACATACCATATATCCCTCCACCATAGAACCCTCAGGACATGCTCTTTGTCTAATGAAAGACATCAATGACTTCAAGTACCTCTCCTCCATACACATTGACCTTGTGTGTACATGTCCACACATTTCAGTCTCCTCAACTTGGTGTATGAGGTAGTGTTCTTGAGCATTGAAAAATGTTGGAGGTAGATATTTTTGCATTTCACACATTAGCCAAGGAATTTCTCTCCTCCAATATTTTGTATCTTCTTTATGGATTTATTTAGATGACAACCACCTGCACATGATTATACAAGAAAAACATAGGTTTCAACAAGTATATACATTTCAAGTAAAACACATGATGACAAGTTTTGCAACAAACATTTTACTTACCTCATGTATTTTTCAAGATCATATATAACTTGTTTTAAATTGTTGTCAAAGCTGTCGGGGAGAGATAGAGGTAGAACATACTGTAATTACAAAAAAGGGAATCATTATTTTTTTGAAAATAAAAAACAAATAAAATAAAATAAAATAAAAAGAAGTATTACCAATATATAAATCTACCAAAACAATTACCTTAATGAAGGCATGGGGAGTCATGAGTTTTTACTCCACCAAATTCACCTTTCTTCATTAAGATATTCTTTATGTTTGAAGAAAATACTATGTGAAATTCAATTTTCCAAATCACCTCTTTTACAACATTGATTTTGTGCTCTACAAATGACCATGGAAGACTATTTCTGTCTCCGACATTGCTATTTGAATCAATAAAATTGTGCACTGCATGATTGGCTTCCTAAATGTCACTACAAATTTTGACAAATTTTTCTTTGTCATTCATTCCATCTAATATTCTCCAAAATGTTTATGTTACATTCTTCTCAATATGCATTGTATCAAACACATGATCTATTTGTAGGTGCTCATGGTAGGGAAACCTACTAAATTGTATGGGGTAATTTTTCATTCCTCGTGGAAGCCCATCAATGCCTTGATGACCTTTATGAAGCATAAATGAATTAATTATACAACAATAATTATTAGATATGGTAAATAGAATTCAATACAAATAAAAATAATAAAAATTTTTGTGTGATACATAGTTGAATTGCTTACCATGATGATTTCTATTATATTCCAACTTCCATAGGTTAGGTGTCATTATTCGTGTTTTTATTGTAGTCTCTTCTTTCCCATTGAAAATATGTTTTTTCAGTAGTTAGATACCTATGGTTCTTAGGGATGAAGTTCCTATACTCATCAAACACCTCCTTTCCTAAACTTCTTGAATGACGTTATTTCATCTAGGACCACAAACTAGACATGCAAATTTACCCTTTGTTTGAAGACCAACAAGATATGGATTAATGTGACTATTAGTTATATAAAAAATAATTATTTTTTAAGAAACATGCATAATATTTTCATAAAATTGTATACTATTAAAGTGTAGTAGTGTGTTACATACCACAAAAATGTGGTAGCCTTGGGGCATCATGAATTGTCCATGCAAGTATTCCATAGAATTGAAATTGGTTTTCTCTATTGGTCTAGAGATATCATATATAGTGATGCCATCCCATAACTTTTGTAACTCGTTGATAAGAGGCTCAATATATACATTCATATCTTTCACTTAGTACTTACCTAATTGGTTGAAAGTACACATAATTACTACCTTGTATATGTATAAGAAATAATGCAACGAATAAAACAAATGAAATAGTGTTACATTCAAACAAATATTGTAAACAAATACCTGGAACAATCATTTCCAACATTGTGTGATCCAGGAGGATCTCCACACAAGGATTCATTATTTTGCACACCATGGAGAAGATCACTAAATTGTTAATTGATGATAAGGTGACAAAGTTTAAAAGGAATGTTTAATGCTTCATATTTTAAAAATGGTTAACTTTTTTAAGCATAATGTGCTCATGTATTTTTCATTTCATTTGTAAAAAGGAAATTAAAATCAAGTGATAAAATCCAACTCACAAATCCGTTTCCTATTTTTAAGGGGAAATTAGTTTTATGTGAGAATCCTACCTCACAAAATTAGTTTCCTAATTTTAAGAGAAAGTTGGGAGTCTCATGAGTTGGTTTGGGATTCTTCCTCATTTTATCACAAGTGGTTTCCTAGTCTCAAGGGAAAGTTAAGGTTGGTTGAGATGCTTTCTCATTTTTTTCCTTGAGTTGTTATTAGATTATGAAATTGTGGATCTTGTCTCCTTGAATTATGGAGAGAGGGAAACTATATAATTTCCTTATGTAAGCATTGTATGGGAGACCCCTTGGGGGGCCCTTGGAGAGAGAGAGATTTGCATGGAGAGGAATGTAGTCCTTCTAGTGTCTGAAGAAATGTCGCTTATGTGAGAGCCTTAAGTTCTCTTTGTACAAGAGAAGGATGCTATGGGTTTCATCCCTATAAGGAGCGTGTGTCACATTTTATGAGAAGATTTCAGCCGTGTTAAAGGAAGGTTAATAAAGCGATTTGTATTCCAAGCGGATATGGAGACGTAACCAGAAGGTTCTAGTGAACTCCATTAACACATGGGTGTCAAATTATATGTGTGAGTTTTGTTTGCATTCTCACTTGATTAAGTAGATATTTAATTGCACATATGCACATTATGATGGAATTTTTCTCATGTTAATATGCCAATTCTTAATGATTATTCACTCATGTTCACATGTGATTAAGCGTCAGTAAAAGGTCCTCATTGGAGGATTTTTGTAGAGAAAGATCTCACAGAAATATTGGATCATTGGGTGCTCCCTCTTTATTGACATCCAAGGAGGAAGGTTATTATTTATAACAAAAATAGGCCACACTGAGTAAATAGACATGATCTCACCAAATGGACTGACACCATCAACTGCTAATGAAATCCTAACATTACGAGGCTCTTATTTAAAAATTGGTCATCTATATTTGATGTTCCTAAATGCAGACGCATTTGCAGGAATTCAAAGAACACCATATTCACTTTTGTTCCATGCATGGTAATGCATAAATTTTACTATGCTTTCACACCTAAACAATCATTGCAAACATGGAATTATTAGAATATGATAAAGGACCTTGTGAGGCACCTTTTTTGTTACTTGATTGGTTCGATATATACTGATTCGACATAGTATATAATATGATCATTAGGACATGCCTAAATATCCTGATATTCCATTCTGATATCTTTCATAATGGTAGACAACTCTTGGTGTGTGCGAGGTAAATTATATGATGGTGGTAAGAAAAATTCACCTAACAATCTACAACATAAAAAATAAAGAGTTAATGTAAATAATAGTAATCATAAATATTGCATACTTAATATATTACACATTAATTGACACTAAAAATAGAGAAAAAAAATTTCAAACTTTACATATATGTGACGAATTATAATGTTACATACCTTAGGATCTGTGTGAGACAAGTGTTTGACAAACCATTCAATACCTTCAAGTTCACCAACAAAATTATAGATGAGAGAATATTTGTTCTTGAGCCTTCATAAAGGGGTTGTTGTGCCCTCTCAAGTATAGGTACATCATGAATATCATTAAAGTTGTCCTCGTCGATAGGAGCAAAGATGTCCTGGAGCTTTGTCCCATCATCTGGCTCAATAGTATTATCAATTTCATCTTCTTCCATAGAATTAACTTGATAATGATATTCAATATCCATACAACCATATTACTCATCCTATATAATAATATTTCTACTACAACTAGTCACATTCTCCAACGCCACACATCTAGAAGGATTTTTCTTTATAATTACAAACAATCAATAAAATTAGTGTATATAACAAATATTAAAAGGAAATAAAATTTTATAAATACATTCAATACAAAGACATATAATAATGAATAAATTACCATGGGACGATATGTATACCTCCCTTCAATGTGCCCATTTATTGAACAATGTATTTCAACTTTTTTTCTTACAATTCTTCTTCTGCTAAATCCCTTGCATTGATTGCAAGGGCATTCATGTTTCACATTACCATTTGCCTCCAATGTCACCTTTAACCTAGCAATTGTCCTTTCATTTTATCCATCTTTAATGTTATTATTATTATTTGGCATTAGGATTTCTTATTACAACAAAAACCACTGAAGATGTAATATAAGTACAATATATAGATATTTTCTTACAGTAAAAATTTCGTCGAATATTGACCCCATTTGTACATCTAGAGTTAATTAATATATTGTTGTTATTGATTTAATAAATTTTTATAAGAGTACTAGTCTATTGGACACACCGGCCACACTAAGAGGGGGGGGGGTGGTGAATTAGTGTGTGGACTTTTACAACTTTTTCTCACTTCAAGTCAACAACTATTTCAAAACATAATATTACACATCATCATTATAATGTAATCCTTCCCCAATGGAATTCATCAATCATAAAGAATAATCAATCCATAAGCACAATGAACACAAGAGACACCATATGTATGTGTAAGATTTTTGTATTATGTTTTATATGTGACTACAATCACGAGGGTTTTATTAGCACCAAATAAAGTAAAGAGAACCAACTCCAAGGAGAGAACCAACTCTCAAGCAAGACTCAACTTGCAGATATAAATCAATCTATCCAACTGGAATTGATCTAGTAGTACAACCCGTCATAGAATATCCTCCTACTCATAATCAAATATCTACAACAAATGCTCGCTACTAAAATCTCCCCATACAATCAACCAAACACTTCATCAACCTTCCTTTGCAAACTTCACAGTCTTAGACCAAGACCTCATATTCCCTTGAATCACGCTCTTCTTCAATTCATCTTCTCTCTCCAATTCGTACCAAGATTGTCCAAATGGATCACCATCCCCGAAATCACAGACCTCAAGTGCAGATCCACATATGTTGTATCATCTCATGCACTCACGCACACACTTTCCAAATGAACAAAGAATAGTTGTATTTATACTCTTTCATGCTCAACTCGAGTTTAGGTTTAGGTTTGACTTGTACCATAAGTTACCACTAACTTGACACTTACAACAATTTTGGGACCAATGCGTGATCATTATGAATTTTCAACTTTAAACCTTCATATCTCCTCAACCGTGAGGAACCACGTGGCATACCACCTATCACCGAAAAGGGTGCGATGAGTATTAACCATTCAAATTATTTCAACAACCCTCTGACCTATTTTTCATAAACGATCACAGGTATGGATCGATTTATTTTAATTTGATCTCATGCCTTTTATTTTATTCTTAATCTTTTACTACGTCCTCAATTCTATTAGCGGTTTCTTCTTTCGTCCCTATTCTTCTGCATGGGACCGTATTCAAATGTTTGAGGGATTATTTACTTCTAGCCCATTTTGCTTCTTTACCTTTATCACGTAACCAGTGTTGGAAGCAGGTTCTTCGATACTTCATCCTTCGAGACTTTTGGCCCTTGCAATCGATCAATCCTCGAGGAGTAAATTTCACTGAAGTAGATGAGATGGTCAATATTAAATATTCCATTAAATGGAAAATCCTTGCTTGTCCAGAGGTTTCAAACAAATTGATGGCCATGAATTAATATGCAGTTGAGTGGATGGTTCTCGTTCACTTCGTAACTTCAACATTTCGGGACTTCAATCTTTGCAGTCTTCCAACTCTTCCAGATCAAATTCCTTCAGAGTGTGCATCAACACTTCCCTGCTTGATAAAATTCACATGTATAGGAGCTAGGACCATGGGCTTAGGCACAAAGGAGCTCCCGCTCTTCGAGTATTCAACTATTCACGACTCCGGGACTTTGGGCTACTCAAACTCTGAAGTAGTTCAATCCCTCCAGAGTTTTACCTACCGAATAAGTCATAGAATGGTGGTGACCACTTGATTTCAGTTAAAACCTTCATTTATGATATCCTTCCAATGGATATGATTTAATAAAACATTGAGATGAATGGCCAGGATTATTTCAAACTTTAAACTTGCGCGAGGGATAAATATTATTCCATCCTATGAACCATAAACTGTCTATCCACACATCACACACACATCATTTCAGAACTTGGAAGGGTGGTTTTCCAAACCGCTTTGGTTGACTTCCACGATAGCTTATACTCATTGATATGTGTCTCAGATCGACGGCTGTAAATGGCTCCTATCCTCTTCCTTTACATTTGCTTGATCAACGATCGAGAATGACTTCAGCCTTTGACGCTTCGAGCAATTACTGGTGGTAGAAACTGGTTTTCCCCAAAGGACATACTCCCAGAGTGATGTAGCTTGTTGAAGTCACTATCGATGTGGCATTGGCTGAGTGGTTTCCACATGTCACTTATATTTGTGACTTACGTATACCTAAAATTCCAACTATACCTTGAAACTTGTCACCATATGAATGCACCATGTGTCCTTGTCGACGTGGTCTTGCTGACGTGAACTATGATGAAGTGGGCTCTTAATGTGTGTTCTACGATCTTACTTCGTTAATTCAGAACTTTGGCCTTCAGGTGAAATCATATAATATGAACCCTTTTTCGCCGAAGTTGACCACCATTGGACTTTCCTAACCTCATCCAACAGTCACTATGCATTGGTTAGATCTGATGGCCCTTATTCACTTGGGGATTTCGGGGCTCTGACCTTCGGGTGAATTCATGTGTTCTTGGCTTCTTTTCGATGGAGTGGTCAATGTTGAAGTTGACCACCATTGGACCCGCCTATCCTAATCCAATGATCATCATGCATTGTCTAGATCTGATGGCCCTCATTCACTTAAGGACTTTGGGGCTCTGACCTTCAGGAAAAATTACATGTTCTTGGATTTTTTTTGTCAGAGTGGTCAGTGCCGAAGTTGACCGCTGCTACGCAACCCTGATCTGACGGTTGAGGTTTATATATCTCGATATGATGGTTGGGATTTAATTTCTCCTAGCTTTTGGCTTCATATCGATTCGACGGTCTTGGATTGTCTTGAATACTCAATAGATGACCACGATTCCCCTCTTCTTTACGCAAGTTTCCTCTATGATTCGATGGTCAGAATTTGTCCCGAAAACTACATTAGTGGACATGATTCCTCCTTGATTCAATGGTTGTGATTTCTTCCCCAAATAAGAATGAACGACTCCTGTGCACCATCTCTTATAAGCTTCGATTTTATACTAGATTCTTCTGCACTGTGTTGACATCAATGAAAATATGTCCAACATAGTCAACAATTACTCAAGAAATAAAAATTAACCATAATATATACATTTTTACCACATAAGCTTCAAATCTTCACTATAAGAAAGTAAGAAAATCATTAAACAGTTATAAAAAATAACCACCGCAAAAGAAATTGAGTAGACATGTTCATACCTATTTCCTAGACAAAAACTTGTGTCCCCACAAAAAATAGGGTCTAAGATGGATTAATTAGCTAGGATCCAATGTGAGTATTTAAAACGAGACAAAGAAATATTAAAAATTTCTAACCTTCAGAGTACGTCCAAAATCCAAGCTATATAAATCAAGAATTTGATGTGAAACAAGGCACAATTCATAGAAAAGAGACTATTACATGCGTTGAACAATGACCAGACAATCAAGATTTTACATATGTCACACATACAACAAAATTGTCGAAATATCTAACTTTCATTGAACTTTCGACGCTCGTTGACCACGTCAAAGTTGACTAAGTCAATGATCGTTAAGCACTTTCAAATGGATATTTGGATTTTTTCAAGACCCAAAACATTCATCAATATATCAACAGAATTTCGTCTGCTTATGACGAAATTCCATCGATATAATGACAATTTTTTGTCTATATATCGATGAAATATTCATCACTATATCAACAAACATTCGTCACAAGTGAATGAAATCTCGTCGATATATCGACTCCCTATTGCCACAAAAGAGACGACAAAAGAGTGTTGTTGTAATTACGATGAACATCGGGGAGCCCCAAAAAATGATTGAAATTGTAGTAATTTGCAATGGTACGATTAATTTAACCCATATTGTCGTAATATTTTGTTGAACTTTGACCCCATATGTATTAGTGAATGGTGCAAAGTTGAGGTATAGTATTATAATGTTAATGCTTCGATAGGGGTAGTTTCAACAGGGAACTTGTTCAGGATAGTAATGAAACGTTGATTGAAGTCTTTCACCTTTTCCTTCTTTTCCATCTTAAGAGACACCATTTATTTGAATAGTGATGTAAGGGTTTTCTCATATCTAAACTTACCGATAAAATCTTTCTCAAAATTATCCCAACTCCTTATAGACCCGACCAGGATATTATAGTACCAAGTGGATTCCTTGTTCTTGAATGTATAAGGGAATAGTCTGCAAACTACATCTTTGAGTGAGACATCAAGTAGCCAGATTGCTAAGTAGAAGTTATTAATGTGATCTTTTGGGGAACATGACTTATCTAGTTCAAACTTAGGAAGAAGTATCTTTGGATGCCTGGGAAAGTCATGCAATTATCTGGGAAGATTTAAGCCTTCCTTAGACATCTATGTTGGGATGACATTCTAATTTCCATCCATGCGGGGGTTTTCTTCATCATCTTCTTTGAATTCAGAATGTGGTTCAGAGCTGGGAGGATTAGAGCCTAGAGGATTAGGGGGAATTTGGTCCAAAGGATGAGTTATTTCCTATAAAGCAACCTCAACTAAGTCCTCAACATAATCGACAAGGACGTTAGACTAGTTAATGAGTCTTGGGGTAGCTCTCATCCTGGGTAATGTTGAAGCAATAGGTAAGCAACCAATTAATTTATCTAAGGAATGGGTGATTCACTGCGTTTCATCAAACTCTACACTTGGGACAATGTACCAAGTTTCAAGATTCGTTTCAGGACTTTCAATAGCGAGACTTTCGAACACAGGATTAGTATATTCAAAAGGAATTTCTTGCTTAGGATTATTTTTAATAGGTTGATAAAATATGTGGTGGTGGTTTTCCGATGGGGATTTTATCAGAGGTCCATCCACACGAGCATCTAGTGTTACCGCCAACCATACAATTCATGCCCTCCTTCTAGCACCAATTCTGTTGACACAGGAAAAATTCCCTTCAATAAACAAGGGTCTTCCTCAGTACACGATCCCAATTATACTTCACACCATTTGGATTAGGAGACCCATACAGATTCTAGCTCAGTTACCATTACTTGGTTGGGGGTGAATGAATTGTTTAATACAAGAGTATGAAAATGCAAACTAAACTAAATGAAGAAAGGAAACCTAGTCTATCCTATCCTAGCTAGGAGAAACTAAGGATAACCAATGAACAAATCAAGATGCTAATAATCCCTATAATAACTTTCTTTTAGACAGTTGTTAGAGAGACACAAAGATCAATAACGTACATGTATGGAAGAATAACTAGACAAGTCTAAACTATATATTCATATACATATGAACATGTTCATAGTATTAGAATAATTAATAAAAGAGAAAGATGACAACTGCAAAAAAATTATGTTCACAAAAGAAAAGTCCATGTGTGCAATGAAATCCTTACAGTGTTTCCAGATAGCCTAGCATTCACTTGAAATAGTCCAAAGAAAATAACCATAAGAAAAAAAATATTTCTCTCAATCAAATTGGCCCTAAGGGCTTCTCAATATTATTCTCAGAAAAGTAGTTCTCCAAAATTACAAAGTTGAAGAGCCTTTTCAAAGTGGGTGTCTTGTTTCCTTTATAATTGCCTTAGTAACTCCCTATTAAGGGTTCTTGAGTTTTGCAAGAAGAAGTTGCATGTCTTTCCATATTCCCTTTCATCTTTCTTTACATAGGTTACAATAGATACAAAATGTGTAATGTTGGTATAAAAGACAAAAGGATGGGGAGAGAATATTTTTGAATTTCATTATGTGCCCCTATTATTTATTTTTATCCCTTGAGTAAGCTTCTCAGACTTCATGATGTCCTAAAACATAATTTTTTTTACGAAAGAGTAATGAATCTGAAGTGACTTTGTGAGATGATACATTCTATGAGAGGGTCTTCATATCTTAGTTTAAATTTTCCATGAAGGCCTAGATCATGGTCTGGGCCCTTATTGATTTCACAAGCTGATCATTCATTAAATCCATTGTCACTTTGGTTGCAACTCTTCCATTTATTTGTCTTTGCTTCATATACCTTTCTACTTTTGAGAAAAAATGTTCATTGGTCTTCAACTTACCGAACTCTTCAATCTAGGGAAGATGGATTTTTTGAGCTAGAATGTACGTTGCTTTATGGAGTTGGGAATAGATTGAGAGTGATTTCCTTAGATCCTTCTCAATTTTTCCCCTAACTTGTTGATAGTTTTCAAGTGCATTATAGTTGAGATTTCTCTCCCACTACATTATGCATGGAAATTCTAGCAGAGCATCAAGGTTTTCAATAATCCACCACTACATCTCATTCAAGCCTTCTTTGATTGTAGTGAACTCTTTATTCTTGGTTTGGGCTCTATTATGTTGAGCGGCCATAATCTGGGAGACTATCTGCTAGAAAACCTGTAGATTTGTGTACATGTCCATTGCCAGATTATGGATTTTAATCCTAACTCCCTCTACACATACCCTGAACTCTTTGATGTTGTCACGGTCACTTTTACTACACTGGACTTCCTCTTCCAATGCTCTTACCTTTTCATCCTTTTCCTCATTTTCACACACCAAATATTTTATATTTTTCTTTAAATCTAGTGTGAAAGCAACATCGACTAAAGAGATTGAGAGAGGATCATATCTAACATATTCTATTACATTAGTTTTGGTTGTTACTTGAAAAGGAGACGTTTCATAGACTGGTAGCTTTCTGGTTTTATGGAAGATTATTTTACCAAATTATTTGTCAAATATGAAGCGTTTAAATTTTCCACCTTTCGATCCTTTGATAGTGTATATGCTACTAATCCAAACTCACCTAATGGGACATGTACTCGTGTGAGATGGATGTCAATTGATGATCCTGATATATCTATGCCCATGGGGATATATGTTGTCGTTTCTTTCTTCTTACTCTTTTTTTCGTTGTTCTTCTGCTGCAACTACTACTTTCGCTATTGCTAATGCTCCCACTGCCACTTTTGCTTCTACTTCAACTCATCTCGATTCTTCTCGCTTCTTTCATTCAACCTATTCTTCTCTCCTTTTCCTTTGTTTCTCCTTCTTCCTTTGATGTTTGGTGGTTTCTTTGGTTGCTACTACTTTTTTTGCTACCATATTTTGTCAGTACTGCTCAACTTCCTCTTCTTTTTTCTTCTTATTTTCTCCTATTTTAGCAACTTATGTTGATTTTGTTTTCCTCTCCTCCTTAGTTGCTACGACTATTGTTGTTGTTGTTTTCATTGTTACCTAGGTTTTTGTTGACCCTATTGTTACTGACTTGGAAACTTATTCTTCTTGGATTTTCTTTTGAGCTTCTCTGTCTCTTTTCTCATCTTCTATTCTGCCCAATGGGTTGCCTCTACTTTGGAAAATTATGTCATGGTAGGTTCTAACTTGACAATGGATCTCTTCTTCCTCCCAAACGTTATTTGTGTACTCCCATCCGTACTTGCAATTACTACAATGGTTGCTAACGACGTCTAGAGGATCATGCCTCTAGAATATTTCTTCACTAGAGTGGAAAGATGTTAGCATATTCACTTTTGCTTATGATTCCTTGATGTCTTTAAACGAGTACGACCCAACCCAGAGTGGGAGAAGAGACTAGATGTATTTTTTTTCTCTGTATGACCATATGGTATGCAATCTCCTGCAACACTAGTATGTCCAGGAAAATTTTTGGAAGCAAGTGTGGAGCTTTGGTAGCTCCATATATCCTGATGTAGGTGTTGTATTCAAGAAGATATTAATCCCCTATCCTTTTAATGATAGTTTATTCCTTATATTTCATGCAATGTGTTGGCGAGCCAAATATGAGGTGTTACAATGGGATTAGGAAATTATCGCATATATTCTGGTACTCAAAACAACATTTGTGCTCCCATAACACTTTATAGTAGATGTGGATTAGAGGATCGCTAATTTGTCAGTCCCATCCCATCTGAGGATAAGCGTGACATATGGACATCACATCAAGGAGGTAGGATGACATAAGGAAGCTTGGAAACTCCCTCAGAGTAATGTGATTTGTTGTTGCGAGTGCTTCCTCCAAGGAAGAGGATAATATGTTCACCCAATTGAATGTCAAACCAGTTTCCATCACATAGTACAAGAGAGGTACCCACATTATTTTGAATTTATGGGCATTGGGTTCTCCATGGACCTTGCATATCATTACCACTACGTATTGGTATGGTAGCCTAAGAATATTTGTGGGATATTCGTTAGACAACCTAGCCTTGAACACCTTCTCGGGATTGTACAACCTCTTCGGGAGCTCTCTTGGGCTATATGGGAAATTCTTCACCAACTTCTTGTTTAATGCATTTTCTCCTTCCTCTAGATGATAACAAGATGCAATTACTCAAGACTAGAAGGAGGTTATTGGGCGGCCTTGAGCATCCATTATGTACCTAGTATCCAAATTGGCATACTGCATGATCCATGAAATGGATTTCATGTAGGGAATCACTGTTGCATGCATTGCAACTTTATATAATTTATACCTCATGATTTTTATGTATGTTGTGAGGTCAGGATCATATTTAGGAAGCTAAGGGAATGTATAGTTGTTGAACATATGGCGTACTTCACCCCACTTCAGTGAGGTTTCCTTATCAATGACACCTTTAGTATCATCATAGAAAAGTCTCAGGGTATCAATGTCTTCTTCTTCCAAGACTTTGCTCGTAGAGGCCTCTTCAAGATAATATTTTTTTAAGTCAATTACCAACTAGAAAAGAAATCTATATAAAAAAGCACCATCTAAAACTTGATAAGGATAGCAGAAATTTGGGAAAATTTGGGGCTATTTGAGGGCATTCGGAGAGGAAAAAGTTTCCGCTTCGATACAAGATGCATCATCAAAGAAGTTCCCTTCCTCGTTGATACAATATACATCAGTGGAAGATGAGGTACTTACCCTATTGTGGTGGATATATTGGAGATAAAATGGAAATCTACCCCGACATTGTAGTGAATGAAAACACACCATCGAGGATGCAAGCTTGCTAATCATGGAAGATTGGATCATAGACACTTGACTTAAGGATCCTTGATTGGAAGTGTTATGAGGGGCGAGCTTTGGCAAGGGGGACACGAGGGTCAATTGTGAGGGGAAAAGGTAAAACTAATACCATGGATACCATAGCTATAATGTAAGTATGAGGTGGGGAATGTGAATGAAAATGGAACTACACTTGCATGC